>PVIR01017672.1:0-34743 GCA_004026965.1 Petromus typicus | reverse complement strand
ATCTATCTGTGACCTATTTATTTCACTTATGAGGATATCCTCAAGGTATGTCCATTTAAGTAGAAATGATTCAAACTTATCATTTTTTATGGCAGAGTAGTACTCCATTCTGTAGAAGAACCACAGCTTTTTTATCCAGTCTCCAGTTGATGGACACTTGGGTTGTTTCCAAGATGTAGCTATCACAAACTGGGCTGCTGTAAACATGGGTGCACATATGTCACTGTGATAAGAGTCTTTTAATTCTTTTGTGTATATACCTAGCAGGGCAATGGCCGGGAACCCTTCTCCACTGTTGGTGGGACTGTAGACTCGTACAACCCCTGTGGAGATCAGTTTGGAGAATCCTCAAAAAGCTAGGATTGATGGTCCCATTTGTCCCCTGATTTTTTTAACCAGTGAATTTAGGAAGTGTGAGAATGGAGAGTCCTGTTCCAGTGACCCACAGAATTTATTGTGTTTATTTTCTCTGCTGAGATAGTCATCAGTTCTATGGACTCTACATGCAGGCTGATCTTTCTTTTAAAGGAAGGTTCAAGGATGTCAACAATCTACCTTTGTGCTCCAGTTTATGAAAGAGAATGAAAGAATCTTCAGAGTAGATGAAAAAAGAAGATAACTCACAAAGCAAGCAATATATATTCTAGACAGTTAAAAGGAAATATTGGGAAAATCAGTAACAGTGGTAAGTGGTTCAGGAGTAAATGAATGTAACATTGAGAAAAAAACAAGGGAATAATCACAATCAGTATAGCGCTATTACATAAAACCTTGTTTGAAGAGAAAACAGTGTGCTATTTTTGGGAAATAAAAGGAATTGTTTCCAAGAATTAATGAGTCAGCAAAATCCTGCTATAACCATAGTGGAAGTGAGCTCTCTCCACCTGTCACCCTCTTCCCAACACTGATGGGTGACAATGGGTGACAAAGACTATATACAATTCATAATATGCAAGTGGAAGGAAAGCCAGCAACACTCACTGACCCTTGTTTTCTTAACTAAATAATACATTGGTTTTCTGTGTGGCTACACAAAGGAATTTAGAATGTATTTCTAGTGATTTGGAAGATCTGAGTAGGAAATTGATGGATTTAGCGACATAAGATATGGTATTTTTTTCTTCCAAATATGAATTTGAAAGGAATATAGGGGAAGAAATTAGATGGCAAGGTATAAGTAGGAAAATGAAAGGATTAGGTTCCTGATACAGGACAGATAGCTTCCCATGAAGAGTGGGAAGTAGTTGAGGAAATCAGTTATGATGTGGGGTTAGGGCATAGCACAGTTTAACAAGAAAATAATTCAAACCAATTGTGCACTTGTACAGGGGATAAGAAGATGACTGAGATAGAATATTTGATACAAAGACCTCACAGTTACAAGTGCAGGTGGATATGCAAACAGTTTACTAGAGTAATAAGTGATCTAGTTAGTGTAAGTGATATTTCCAAATGGTCAAGAATATTTCCCTGACCTCCACGATAAAGCACTCTCACCTGGGTGGCCTAAATATTATATTTTTGCACCACTCTGGAGACTGGAAATTTGGGAAGGAGGAATTTGCCTGGTTGGTTTCTTTTGAAGCTATAAGAGAAGATCTATTCCAGTGTCCTCTTCTAGCTTCTGGTATTTTCCTGACAATCTTTGTCATTCCTTGGCTTGAAGATACCTTGGCTGGTCTCTGACTTCATCTCCATAGGAAATCTTCCCTGTTTGAGTAACTCTGTCCAAATTTCTCCTTTTTAAAAGGATCATACTGGGTAAGGACTCATCCTATTGACCACATTTTAAAACAATCATCTACAAAGACTCAAATTCCAAATAAGGTCACGATAACAGGGACCGGGGATGGCAGTATACTTTTGAGAAGATGGGAAGTGACAGTTCAAGCCAAAGCAGGCTATGAAGAGCCCACATAACATGTAACAGTGTGTATAGCTTGGTGGAAGAAAATAGCACTTAAAACATGAAAAGTGGTACAAAGCTGGGAAGTGAAATGTTCTCAGAAAGAGCCATGACTATTCAAATAAAAATATAACAGTTTATTAAATTAATAAATTGCTCATTGGCCATGTACTATGAGTCAGATGATATGCAAAAGACCAGCTATACAAAATTGATAAACTAGTAACAATCTTCAGAATGACTAATACATGCTTACTCTTTTTTGTTTGTTTTTTGGCTGGAAAATAACCTGTCTGTGTGTAGAGTGAGCAGGAAGTTTAAATAGGGAATGAATTCCAATGACCTAGTCAGAACTTATGTCTGATCATGTAGATTACTGAAATTTTAGAATAATATGACCACTTCATAGAAATTGTTATAATGAGGGAGTGATTGTTAGACATAACAGACAAATCCCCAAGTTTTAAGAAAATGAATTTTGTGAGGCTCAGGAAGAAAAAGTTATAGTTCTATGACCAAAGGGAGCCACAGAGTCCTGGGTCTGTACAGCAAAGGCTTCACTCCATGAGCTTCCCAGTCTTTGAGATGTGCCTGGAAGATCATTTCCCTCACAATCTTCAGAGGTTGCCTTTTACACTCAGTGTCCAGAGCATTGTGGAATTCGAATCTTTGGTGAGTGATTGTAACTACAAAGCATCCGTGGTGAGAGAAGAGTAGGTAACACTAAAAAACAAAAAAGCATTTGCAATAGAGCTCTCTGTTTAAAAGCAGATATAGGGATAACACAATCATAATTTCACATAAAAACTTGAATGCATGAAATCAGTTTTGTTGTATAAAATTTTAAAAACATGGACATTGAGTAAATTTTCAGGTTTCTATGATCAAAAGCAATGCCAATGAAACTATGCATATGGGTTTTGAATATTGCCTATTTCTGCCTAGTATGGAATATCTTTTGAACCTATCCAGTCTTACATTAAAGTTCCTTCCATGCTGAGGATAAGGATCTATAAGTCTCTTAGAGTTCTCTAGGACCTCTCTAAGCCTGCAGACTAAATGTTCTCAGTGCTTTTCACGGTGAGTCTCTGCCTCCACACCTGATTCCCTCTGGGGTCATTCTCTGCAAAGGCAGAAACTTACTTCCTGATTTTGTATGTGCTTATTGGCTTTTATTTTTTATACCTAATTCAGTCTTACCTTTCATGATCCCAAAATTGTTCTGCATTTCTGAGGTGGATGAAACACATTTCCTATGATGTGCAATACCCTGTGTGTAACCTTAATACATGAAAGACATCAAAATGACCTCTTGGTGCCCAGCTCTGGTAGAATTTAAGCTGTCTGAAGGCATCCACCTGGAAAACCACATATCACTGAGAACAGAGAATGACCTGTCACTTGCCAAATTTCAAATACCTTGGATTTTAATATTTATAACCACGAGAATAAGCTGATTATCTGTGTTGACTGTCACACCCACCACAAACCAATGACCTGATTATTGAGATTGGACATTTGAGACAAAGAAATTGTGAATCCACTGTGAACCTTTTGAGATATTCTATGAATGAGATGACCTACAAAGAATCTACTATAATATTCTGACTCCCTGAATATGCTCCATAAACATTTCTTTAAACTAAATGACTTTAAACTTATTTACTCATTAGCTCAAAACTTTTCTTCCAAAATTGCTATGTGTTCAGACTTGTGCTAGACAAACCAGGAGCTCTGGGCTGAGTTGGACATGTAAATGAAATGCAATTAGGCAATGGAATGAATGTTAGGATAATCATCCACTTACTGTGCGATAAAGGTACCCAAAGGAAGAAGTTGTCAGCAGCCACAAGAGAAGGTATCAGGGTCATGTGTTTTTCTCTCAAATGTGTTTTCTGTCCTTTTCTTCCATGCAGGATTTCTTGGCTCCTGGATTCTGCAGGGGCCAGTGACAGGCACAGGGATGAACTGAAGGCTAGGTAAAAAAGTAAACCACACTGTCTCCCTGGCTTTTCTGCTTGGAGCAGTGTTAGCAGGACGGCCTGCCACAGCTCCAGCTCTGGCTGAGCCAGCCTCTGTGGATGTCTGCTCCTTAGCTGTGATAATAGGGCTTCTCCCTTTATGCCTCTGGAAGTGATGGCGTCATCTTGCCTTTTTCTAGTCTCTTGTTTGTTTCTCTAAAAAATTCTTTGGCTCTACCATCACCTGTGAAATCCATGCCCAAAGTGAAGTTCATGGAAAAACTGAACAGCTGAATTATTTGCTCTTCTTTTCTTCTCATCTCATTTCTTTTTGAATTAAACTTCTCTGGCTCTGGAGCTGCACAGTTAAAATCTACAATAGTGATTTCATTCCTTTTCATCCTTAGTGTTTTGTTATATTACTTGGTGGCCATAGACAAAGTGACAAAGTTTTAATTTATCCTGAACTTGCATTTCTTACCTAAAATATAAAAATTTTAACATATTAAGTTAGTTTAGAATTCAGCTAGAGGTGCCATGCCAGCCTCAAAGTAACCAAGATTAAGACAGATTTGCTCCACTGAGCAATGACCCAAGGATTGAAGATGCCAGGTGCCTTCCTTTAGGAGAGGCGTCCGTTGGTAGCAGGGCCATCAACACTTGCAGTTCCTTTCAGATGGCCATTATGTTTTCTAGATCAGTATTAGTACATGACTGTATGATCATTCTTTGGAGATCTTAAAGCTTAGAGAAATCTATTAAAGTAGATGGAGACTCAATTTTTTAAAAAGTCTAAACAGCTTTAGAAGTGGAATGAATTATTGAATCTGCAGTATTGAGTAACCCCAAACTGATGTGCAGTAACCTTCCTAACAAACAGGCCTGTAATTGGGGGGACACATGTGCTGTCTTTGTGGTTTGCTCCACAAATGAAACATATTTGGCAAGATTTCTTTCAGAAAATTGCTTTTGCTCAGGAAACACTTGCTGTCTCTTGCTAAGACGGGGTCCTTTCCATCAAAGAATGAATGATTACCTCAAAAGGATGAGAGTTGAATGTAATCAATTCCTTATTCTGTGGGTGGAAACACATCAAATTCAGTGCATTTTGATCAAGTAATTTTTTAAAAAAATATGCTTTCACACTACAAATTTTAGTCTACTTCAAAAATACATTACAATCTCAAGACATTTTTCCATCTTATCTAAATCCCCCAGGCTATTCTTAGCAGAGATATAGGACAGTTGGCTATAATTCTCTGTAGTGTAGACTAAGTCTTATGATATATTTATTCATTCTTCAATTCAACAAGGTTTTATTAAGAATATACTACTAAGAGCTGGGCCTGAGGATAAAATATTGAATAAAATCAGAAAAAGATGCAGTTTATATTTGGTCATAAGACCTTTGCTTTTATTTGTCTTTTAGATCAATTTTCCAACTTTTTATTTATATCAGTACCTATCCCATTTGCTATGGGTTATCAAGCAAGTGAATATCATTCTGTAAACTGTTTTTAATCTGTTAAGTGAGGATAATTGTAATAGAACAAAAGTATCTTTAAGTTAGAATTATCTAATGAATACTCAACAAATGTTAGTTCTTACTATAATTATTATGATTTCAGTAGAGTTTCTACAGCTGTTCTCTTCAAAAGTACAGCCAGTAGTTTCCTGTGCTATTTATATTTAAATTAGTTAAAATAAAATAAATGCAGAAATTAGTTGCACTGGCTGTATTTCAAGTGGTCAACAGTAACAAGTGGCTAAATGTTGCTATTTTGCACAGTGCTGTGGGTACAGAACATTTCCAATATTGCAGAAAGTTCTATTGTATAACCTTAGTCTGTAGGGCTCTCTATTGGGGAAGGCAGAAAGAGAGATAGAGACAAAGTTACATAAGTCCTGAGGATGGAGACAAGGACTCCCTGTACTGACTATTCTGTAGTGTCAGTAAAACAGACCTATTTCTGATAGATTTGCTGTGAGTCGCATCTGCAGGCCTGTCTTTTCTCTACTGAGTCACTGGTGAGCAGCACTAGAACACAGTGATTAAGAACATACATTCTGGGATTGAAATGCTTGTGTTTGAATCCTGGATCTACTATTTAGTAGTTCTGTGATATAGGACAAGATCCAAACCCTTGACCTTGCATTTTCCCTGTGCAAAATAGGAGCCACCAAATTCCCTACAGCACTGTGAATACTCCCTGAGAACACGAAACACTTAATGAAACAATATGATGGGGATCTTGGGTAGACCCCCATAGCCTGCATGTACACAGTTCTACAAAAACAATAAACATTACTGGCTTTGTTTAGCTATTTTTGGAAGTTTCCTCCAGTTATTTAAATTTTCTGAGTCCAATTTGCTTATATTTTAATTTGAGATAATATATGTTTTCCAAGGTTGAAATGAAGTAAGATAATATATGTGAAAGAAAAATACATTAACATATTTGCTTTTGTCCTTTCTGTTTCGCTATTAGGTTCACTGAAATGTATACGTCATCATGGATTTTGTGGGTGACTGTCTTCTGGGATTATGTAAACTTGTATGTGAACAAAACACAGAGAACCCTGTAAAATAACGCACAGATTTTGTGAAGCGGATAATGCATTTTCCCTCCTGACATTCTGATTATCATTTTCGTTGCTCTTAAGGCAACTCAGATCACTGTACATTTTCAATTACTTAACCAATGGGAGGGAGAAATGGTGAGAATAATTTAATGTGACAGATAACCCAAACCAGGGATGGGTGTAAAAATCATTAATATTCATTTATTTTAAAATGTTTGCTGATTCAGTTCACATTTATCAAAGTCTCCCAGGCAAAGCTGTGTGTTAGATAGCACTTATCCTTCAGAATAAATTTGGCAGTAGATTTATCCTAGCAATTGTTTAGTTTGGACTCATATTTAAATTGGTTTACATTTTCTGAACACAGAGTGACTGATCTTAGAGGATGGAGTGGCTAAGGGCAGGGTGGCATCAGGAAGGAGTCGAGCTGAGATTAGAAATTTCCTCTATCAACAGTCGGTGTGTCATTTCATTTTTAAATGAGGACTTATTATCATGCATTTCTAGGACTTTGGAAGCAGGACTTTCTGATAGCCTCGGAGCATCTAAAGGGCTATTCCAAGTGACTGAGTGCTGCCCTGTTCATACGGGCTGCAGTAATGATCTTCAGCGAGGTGCATCCAACTGGCCAGTGCCAACATACAGGCAGCATTTGCTGCTGTAAGGACAATCAAAGCCTTAGACACAGGATTCTTTTCTGCAACATCATGGCATAAGTAGCAGGCTGGACAAAGGAAAGACCAACTGGCAAGTAACAACGGCTCTCTTCAATGGTTGCATTAAGTTGGCCTTTGGCCTATTGGACTTTGGTTTAGCTTTGACTCGCAGTTGTCCTGAGGAAATTTGGGAAACAAAGTGACACAAAGCCATAGGAAAGAAATGATACACTCTCATCTCAGCAGGAGTCTTTGAGATCCTCGAATGTGATTTCCTGTGTTAGAGTGCTTTAGGAGTTCAGTGGGCCAATTTCATTTTTCTCCTTAGTTCATCCACACAGCCTTGGGGCATATCTAGTCGAGACCACACTCCTTGCTTTGCATATTCTAGCAGTAAAGATGGGGGAGTTCCTGGTGGAGGGAGTAAGAAGCAGAATGATAGAATATGGAGTCTGGGGAGAGGAAATTGACTTAACATTTCAGCTTGTGTGGTTGAGTGGACTTAATTTACATTTTAGGATAATTATCGATAAAATTAAAGATGAATGGAAGCACACCTCGAAGTGGTATGTGAGAAAGTCTGTCATAAAGATATCTGGAAACATGTGGCTTGGAATATTCTTCTAACTTGTGAAGTACATGGAGCAGAGCACCAGTGTCAAAAGCCCTCCAACATAGCCCGAAAACAAGGGAGCATTTGTGTTTTTTATGTCTCAGGCCAGTTAATCAAAATGTGTCTTTTCTCTTTTTCTCAAAAATAATCAGTGTATCAGAAAATGTACATTTCTATGCATGATCATCTATCTAGAATACAAAGTGAATGAAATGAAATAAGTACTCCCATAGCTCTCATTGAAAAATTCTTTTTACTCACCAAGAAGAAATAAATGTCCACCAAAGCAAAATGAAGAGGAGCCGAGAGGAGAATCTAATTGCCCACTTCAATCACTCCCACACAAAATGCCTTGTGAATGGACAGGCAGACAGAGCAGCAGTGTTTTGGCAAAAATCTGAAATAAAAAGAAAGAGAAAAAATTGTTCTGACAAGAGTTCTGCAGGAAAATGGAGACAGCTGCTGCATTTTCTAGAGCCTGTTATCTCTTGCCACCAGACCCAAAGACAGTCCAGCTCTTGGCTTAATTGATCAGTTGCTGTTTTTGAGAGTAGAAGAAAATGGGGTTTACCTACTATGTTTTTAGCCAAAGTGCAAAAATTTCCCAAAAAGGGACAGAATGCATGCCAGTTGGGGAAAAGTGCCATTTCCAAAGAACAGAATGTGACTTCATTCTTAGTGATTTTGTCCCCAAGGCTTTTGCTGTCTCTGTAAGGTACATTTGCACAGAGCTCTATTCTCAATCCATTCTGACCTATAACCACCCATATACATCCAAATCCAAAGCAACAAAGCTGTCTTGTAGCTATATACTAAACTATCTTTAAAATGTCCAAGCTTTCATTCAAATAGCCCCATAGCTTAAGTATGTTTTGTCACAATCAAAAATCATATTGTAATTTACTTCCTAATATTCTCATGTGGAGAGAAAGTTGGGATTTAACAGGTGATAATCAGGAGAGAGTAATACTTTTACCTTTCTCATAGGGTTGGGTAGTTGCTACCCAGGGCTGTTGTAACTTGAGCTTGGCACCTCTTCTCTTTCTTGGACACATGTATGCCTGTCTCACAGCACTCATTTATTTTCCATTTTCTTCTGTGAATTGAGTCATCATGAGATCCTTGCCAGGAGCTGAGCATGTATGCTTTTGAACCTCTCTACCATCAGAATAAACATTTTTTCTTTATAAACTACTCAGCTTCAGGTGTGTTGTTACAGCAATGGAAAGAAGACTGAATCCTGTCATAAGCAGAATCCCAGGGACTCATCCAGATAAATCTTGAGCAGGTGCAAGCACAGGGCAGACAGCTACTTGGTAACTCAAAGGCTGTACTCAGGACACAAGACTGGGGGAGGGAGCAAGAATGCAGCTGTACCATGAAATCAGGAACCAAGTTTAATACTGTTTACAGAGGATAGATCAGGATACTGACCTGAAGCCATTTTTGTATTTCTCTGCGATCCATCCTTGATAATGGCCATGGATATTGTAGAGTGAGATACAGAGGCCCTGTCATATTCTTGAGCCATTTTCCCCACACGATGTGTTAATGCATTTTCTTTTCTTTTCTTTTTAATGTAATCTTAATAGAACTAGGAGTTTCTATTTTCTTAGGGAAATCAAGTTGCAGTTATATCTCAAAATATAAACAAATGAAAATCCATTTTAAATTTTATTTTAAAGAACTTTCAAGGAGATCCTATGCCTTTCCCGCCTTTACTCCTAGGTCCTATAGATTTTCCCATAATAAGCTCCTAGGCTTCCTCTCTGCTCATCCTAATTGTTTTCTTTCTCTTTCCAACCCTGCCTGAGCCCTTTGGTAACATAGTGTGTACATAACCTTTGCAGGTTCTTTCTTTGGCCTCTGCCCAGGCCAGCCCTGGAGCCAGTCAGAAGATCAAGGCAGAAGACAGCAGACACTGGCTCATTCAGAAGTCTTGGCCTTGTCGTAGGTTTGTCTTTTATGTTCACTCACAATGATCAACTAATTTGTAATGAACCCTGCTTTCCTACCTCATAAACTAGTTTGTCCCTCCAGTCTGATCTCTGCATATTTAAATTCCTGGAGAACAAGATCTAACAGATTAGTCATTTTTGAATCACTGATAATTTGATGCAAATAAGCTCTTAATACTCAGCATGTTCATAGAGAAGATTACATCAACATAGCCTAAAGAATAGTTGAAATAAAGGGTTTTAATTCACTGGGAGGTGTCCAGGTAAGTGGAGTAAGAGGAGTGCCTTATGGGATAAAGTAAGTTTAAGGAAGTCTGTTAAGCTTCTTCATGATATTTGCATACATCATGTTTGTATTGAGTTCATATATAACAGAACATAAGTAGAGAAATATAATTATGAAGAAAGTAGGGGCCATGTAAAGGGGTATTAGAAGTGGATAATTCTAGGTTCTATTATCTGTGCTCTCATAATAACCTGAAGTCATAGCTTTTTATTTCAATTTTACAATTGCAGAAAGTGAACTTCATTTTGGAAAATTTGTCTAAGGGTGCACAGTAAATAAATGATACAACATTGTATTAAACTCCACACTGTGGACAGAAGCAAGAATGTATGACTGCACACAAAGCCTTAGACTGTAGAAAACCAAGTCACTCCAGGTGCAGGTGGCGGAGGGCGTCAGCAAGCCCTAAATTCTTCCCCTGCTTGAGGCCAACAGTGCTACAGTCTTTTGTTCCTTGTTTGTTCTGCCTTCTGCTAGTCCCCGTTCTCTAGATAACTGTCTGTTTGCACGCTGTCTTGGTTAGCACATGTCCTTGAGACTGAGATGTTAAGATGTTTTGGCTCTTCCAGATATATTGATTAACTGTGTCTGTCTTTTTTGTAAATAGTGAGGATTCTCTTCCTCCTCTCCCAAGCCTGACCTGTGGCCCCTGTGACTTTCTTTCACTGCTATAAGAATCTGCTTCCAGCCCAATAGACTCGCCATTAGCATCGAGCTTTTGGTCACATTCATCGTGTCCAAAGTCGTGTCCCCAGTACCCCTCCTCAAAAAGGAGACCTCCACACCTTATTTTACATTGAGCATTTTCTATTTCACAATATATAACATACAATGCTAGGACTCATTTACATCTTCATTTTCTCATACCAGAGAAAAGATGCGATATGTATCTATCTGTGACCTATTTATTTCACTTATGAGGATATACTCATGTTGAGATTGTAACAAAAAAGTAAGGAAACAAATTTTATATATATGGGGGGGTGGTAGGGTGGGTGGGGCTATGGGAAAAAATGAGAATTAAGTTGTGTCTTATACTGGTACAAATCCCCATTATGGAGTGCAATCATGATGTGTATATTTAATGTACCAATAAAGATAATTAAAAAAAAAAAAAGGAGACCTCCACAACACACCTCCTCTATCACATAACTATACTATACAAATCTCCATACATTTACACAATAAATATGCATGTGTCTGTGTATATTAGATATATACAGGATGCAGATCTAGTGTGCAGTGTTTATAGCTAAGTTTCCACACAGATTTAGATCTATATGTTAAACTAAAACAAAGTTATGAAAGAGAAAAGGTAAATTGGGGTTAAAATTGACCAGCAGGATCAAATTTTACCAGGAACAAAACTCAGTCTTCAGTAAAGATTTCCAAGGGACAGAATTCTCAATCCTTTTTGTTTTTTCATATCATCCTCTCATTAATGTTACTCATTTTTAAAATGCAAAATGAATTTTATAACTAAATTTAAAGAAATATATTTTTATTCTGTGTAATATCTGTGGAACCTGTAACTTAATTTTTAAAGTAGGGAGGGAAAAATAAAAACAAAGCTTGAAATATGAGCACTGGAGTGAAAAGACAGCCCATGTCTACTTGCACTCACGTATCAGTGACAGCAGCCTCTTTCACACAGTACAGAGCAGACATTCTACAGAGGAGAGTACAAAGTCTCTATCCTTGAGGAGCTCACTCTCTGATACATACAGGATAAATAGGGTGCAATTTGCAATGAGGATTCTCAGGCCAGGAGAATGTGAAGGAGAAAGCAATGTGTATAAGATACAATTGGAAAGAAGAAAGTTTTCTGCTATCTTGAAGAATGATTGGCATTTTGAGATTAAGAACAAGGGGCAAGGAAGTATTGGTAGACACTGTGCAAGAATAAACTGGGGAGTATAATTAGATAGTTGTGCATTTCAAGTTGAGAAAAAGTGGTGGAGAGAAGGGAAGCATGTGGAATTATGATTGTTAGAGGCCTTTGGGTCAGGAATTTAGCTTAGTGATTCTGGATCTTGCCTTGCAAGCGCAAGGGCCCGGGTTTGATCCCCGGTAACTACATACAGTATTACTGGGTGTGGAGACTCATGCCCACCAGAAATCAGTACTACATACCACCGTTCTGGGCACCGTAGCTCACACTAGTTCATGCTAGCACTTGGGAGGCAGAGGCAGGAGGATTGCTGTGAGTTCAAGGCTGAGCTCAGGGCCAGCCTGAACTACAAAGCGAGACCCTGTCTGAAAAAGGGGGGGGGGAAAGATTGCTAGAGATCCTATTGGAAATAAATGTAAGTATTACTTTGGGTTCTCTAGAAAAATGCCACAGAAATCTTTCCTTTGGAACAACACTGGAAAAAACAAGTGTCTTCTCTTTAGCAAATAGGTTCTCTCTAGGTTACTTGAGACAAATTACAAAACAACAGAAATTGATTCTCTTCTTACAGGTCTGGAGGCCGGAAGTCCAAGGTGAGCTTTAGAGGCCACAATTAGATATTTTAGAAGGGGTGGCTCATTCTACAGCCTCCAGGGAATTATCTGATCCTTATCCTTCTAGCTCCTATTGGTGTGGTATTTCTTGGCTTAAGACATCTCTCCAATTTCTGCACCTCTCATCAGATTACTTTATTCTCCTTCGTACTCAAATCTGTCTCTTCCTTTCTTATTACAAAGACATTTGTGATGGAGCCCAGGGAATCACTCCAGGGTAACCTCCCTATCTCCAGATTTTTAATCAAATCATATCTTCAAAGTCTTTTTTTTTTTTTTTTGTCACATAGGATACTCACAGATTGCAGGGATTAGGACATGAATGGTTATGTGGGGAACAATTATTTAGCTTGGAATTTCTCTGTTCCTGCCCAGCTGGCTCTTAATTCTCCAGACACTGGTGGGTACTTTTGGCCTCTTAGGAGGGCAATTACTCCAACAATGAACTCTGTAGACATCTGAATCTGGAGGTTTATGTCCTTCTGTGTGTGGGAGGCATCTGGTTGGAGGAACACTGGGCATTAGGGTTTGAGGTAAATAACACTGATCAGGGAATAGCACCTGCAGATGTAACTCTGGCAGCCAAGAAGTGTTTGCAACTAGAAGACCAGCATGGACGGAAGTGAGCTCTTTTGGACATGTCAGAACTTTAGGTGCTTGCTGTTGGTACAGCAGCACAAGTAGCAGAGAAAGGACAGCTCTGTAGATATGTCCTGCAGGCACCAAAGTCCCCCTTTCCATCTTCTTGTTGTTTTTCTTCACCTCCAACCAATCTGTCAAGTTAGCCTACTAATTCTGCCTAACATCTGTGTATTGATTATTTTGCAGCCATCCTTAGATGCTGATTTCCTCCACCTGGAAACCTCGATTTTTATCTCTGGTATTCTGCAATTGTACTAACAATATGTATGACTTCACTTAATGCCTTATTTGTTTCTTTGCTGATTCATCCAAACAATTTATGTTCACTATTTTTCCCATAAAACTTCTTCTCTACCCTCGTATCAAAAGATAGTTGAGTTCCCAGCTCTGCCCTGATGGTCTTATTTTATAATATCTTTGTCTGTCTGTTTATCTCTAATCAAAGACAGTCCATGGATTATAGTCTGGTTTTTTCTCCTACATCCTAGTATCTTGAACATTATCTCCCTTAAAGTGTGTACTGGTCAAAATACACTGTTGTTACCAAGTCTGTGGTGAGATTAAAAACCAGTGTGATCCCACCCTACAGCCTCAAAAATGGATTAAAAGGCAATGAACACTTTCACTCTCTACCTCATGAGGCAAAAATAGAGACGAACTAAGCATGGGATGAGCAGCCTGGAGTGACTGGAAGCTGAGATATAGGAAGTCCTCAGTAATTCTTAGATCTCATTAGCATCATAATTCTTATTTCAATTTTAAGTTTTGCATGATTTTATAGAACATTTCTTGCTTCTTTGTCCCAGCGGCCTTTTCTGTAGCTAATCAATGTTGGTGTAGACTTTGGAATGTGAGTTCTGCAGTTCAGTGACTAATATGTTTTAATTAGTGTCCGGCACAGAACTAAGTCCTGAAGGACATTTGGAAAATGTCATTCAAAGATGATACTTCTTTAATAGGAAACTATTGATGCTTCACAATACCTCCATCTCATACTAAAAGTGATTTTAATCTTGAGTCATCAGCACATTGAGTGTGGAAGGACAATTTATTAGTAGAACATCTACAATTAGATGAGACCAAACGTGTTCTAAACTGATTGCTTATTCTCTTACCCTACATAAGCTGTCAGAGGTAAAGGGATTATTCATATGACCATCTTGAATTTGAAAAGTTGTCAGTTGTCTCACTCTTACTGGTTAATGTGTGAATTCATCACCTGCTGAAGGAAAACAAAATGCTTTAAATACTAAACTGAGGATAGGAGCTCTTTAGGCTTGCACAGAGATCCTCCTCTCCATTTATCAATGTACAAGGTTTTTTTTCTTTCTGTATTTGTGCTCAATACATTAGGGATTGTTACATTACAAATAAGACACTCTTCCTAAAAAGACAAACTTCAGTGAGAGGAGAGGTTTAAGCATTTCCCAAGAGAAAGCCAGAAGGAGAAGGATTATGCCCACTTGCTCTAGGTTTTGGGCACATTTAATTCATATCATTGAATGAATGAATGAATGAACTTAAGATTCCATCAGTGATGGACATGTGACCTTTCTTTAAATGTGAGAATGTAGATCCTCCTTCTTATACCTCTACTGAGGCCAGTTAGTTTAAGCACATCTCCAGAGCGTTCACAGTACTTTCTCTATGGAACTGTGCTGGAAGTCTTAAAGCTTTCTAAGAGTAAAGACAGAGTTGAGACTCTCACTGCTGCTGTATCCTCTCTCTTCAACTCCACAGAGGCCAACTTATTGTACATTAGCTCATTAAAGCCTTTTTCTATGGCAATTATTTTGCCTTTATTTTCTCCCTGATGTGTAAAATGTAACAACTGCTCAGAATTTGAAAACTGGCTTTTATTTCTTTCAAAGTTTCCAATCATATTTTTGAAGACTTATGAAGAAATTCATTTGGAACATCAGAAAGAAAAGAGGATAAACATTCTTTCTTATGCTTTTTTTGGGAACCAAATCCCCATCTATTTTTTATGCAAAAAATATTCCTACATTATCTTAACAATAAGTTTTTAGATACTGACTGGGTTAACACTAAATGGTACCTATAGTGGACATGTATGGGGACTAGCTGCCTAGCACCTATTTACCTTTCATCTGTTGGACGGATCTCAAAGAAAAGGAAGAGAGAGAAAGATATAGTGTTACCTTTCCCATCTCCCAGTTGTTAGGAAGTAAGTGATCCCACCTCACTGATCAAATGTCCTGACCAAGATATTCAATCCGAAGCCTGTAGAGATGATCAGTGACTGGGAAGTCCTGGCATGGTGGTGACTGTACAAATCTGCATCCATGTGCAGGTGCGATGGCAGCAGCACTCAGTATTCTGTAGTGATCACAGTGCCAGTGGCAGTGATGATGATTAGTGACTGGCAGCAGAGACAACAGCAGCTTCCTGGCCAGACTCCTTAAGATCTGACTGCCACTTCTATCTTGCGTTGCATAGTTCTAGCCCTTTTCAAGTCTGTTCCTATGGTCCTTGTGGTAATACACAAAGGGCATAGTTGTCAAAATTTTTAGAGCAACTCTAATTGCATTAATCAAAGTGAAACACAGAAATGTTTCCCATGCACTTTAATTACAACTCAATATCTCTTTGAATGACCACAACAGAGTGTATGAAAATATGAATTGACAAATATAATTAAATGGTGATTATTTCTTCTGTTGTATTTTTCTACTGTTCACTTCTCTATGCATTCTGAATAAAAGAAAAGATAAACAATAAGTTAAAGAACTTTTGCTCCCATAATAAGCCATAAAGAATGCGTGTGGGGCTGTTTCTATCACAGTCTGTGTTTCTAGGGAACATGAGTAGCTTTGAATCAGGGAACCTTCAACCTTTTTTTGAGTGTCTGATCTTATGTCTTCCTTTCTGTCAAACAGCTGCTCCTTACTCCCTCCTTTGTGTGGATACCCAAGGTCTGAACATATCTTATCCTGCTAAAAATCATCTTGCAATTTCCAAGCATAGTACAGAGACATTTGTGGTAGTGAAGATTGCAGTCAATTTTAGAGGCATCACCTTTCTTGATTTGCCTTCTTACTGTGTGCATTTTGTGTTTCTTTGAGAAATGTTTACCAAGGATATTTCACTGTAATCAAGGAACCAAAAATAGAAAACAGGCTGAGCATTTTTACTCCAGGTACAGATTCTTTTTGTCCTCAGTCCATATTGTAAGAGTTTACCTGGTTGGTTAGAATTCTGTTGTATGTTAATTTGCTTCATTTATTTCTTTCCTACATCTACTTGGTTGACATCTTTCCTGGATTTTTCTTTCTCTCTAGTGAAGTAATTTTCCAAATTAAATTTCCAGTATTACTGGAGGAAAGGGAAAGAGTGGCTCTGGTTCTCTACTGTGGGCATTTAATACATAGTGTGCACCATCAGTCTACAAGAGCTAGAAACGGGTAGTACACACTGTACCCCACAGTGATATGGTCAAGAATCCCTTATCCTCCCATGATGATTTCAGAGTCCTAGTGTTCCTTGGAACTCAATTTAGTGCACACTTATTAGGAGACTTGCTCTTGAGCACTGCAGACTAGTCAGATAGAGATCCTTGAAGATCCCAGGAATGATGGTCTTCCTCACCTATGTGCCTTGCACAGGCCTTCCCTCTGCCTAGACTCAGTGAAGGTGAATCTTGTAGAGCTTTCAGTGCTATCAACCAGCTCCCTGTAACACACATGCCCTAAGCTTTACTACCACTGGTAGACTATCTTACCCCATTAAAAAAAATCTATCTCCTATATTTTGGGGGTGAGTTTCACAGCACTTTTCTTTACTTTCTCTTCCCTCTGGGTCTACTCTTGAATTTCCTCCTCTGTGCGTACTTTAAACTTGACTGTAATGCATATGTATATTCTAGTGTGACTCCGTTAGACAAGACTATAGTCTTGTTCTTCTTGTCTTCATGTCTGTAGCATCGAGTTCACTGCCATACATAAAGCAGATGCTGCACCCGCTGAATTTGCATGAGTGAATAGCTGGAATTAGAGGATGGAAATCTGACCCAGAAGAACAATGGACAGAATTCTTAGGGGAAAGTTTGTGTGTTCCGCTGTGCAAGAACTCTCTTTGTACACCTCATGAAGGAAGGGTTGGAATTTAAAGTAATGGGTGGGGGCCGAAGGGAGCCACAGAGGAAGCAGTGAGGGAGGGAATGTCTGGATAGGGGAGATGGGTGGGCACATGGATTCCCCCAAAATATAGAATATAACTTAATACAATCAGATTTTAAAATGACTTTTCCTGATAAGCCCACATATACCATATATGTTAATTAGAGAAATGTTAGAAATCACAGAAAAGAAATCAGAATTTCCTTTCCTCCTAAAAAAACTGAACAAAATTGAATTATAGTGTAATGTAATTTTGAGATATATTTTTCCTTATTTAACAATACACTATAATCATTTCTCCAAGTCATTTTATGTTCTTACATAATGTGGTATATTAAATAACTGCAGTGAATTCTATCGTGTGCCACCTCCAGCTTTATTTATTATTTATTGCTGGATGTTATACTTTTAAAGCTTTTACTACTTGAAAAGCATGTGATGGATATCCTTGTACATTACAAATCCCTGAACGAAGGAGTTAGTATCTTTTGATGATTTTGATTTGCAATACGAATTTATACCCTAGAGAACTGACATCAGTTTATAGCCTGATCAAGAGGTGTCAGATTGATCATTTTCACTCACTCTCATCAGTTAGATTCTTTAAAAAATTCCTGAGTTATTCTGGTCAATGAGAAATGGTACTTATTTTAATTCCAATTTTATTATTAGTGATATCGGAATTTTTCTAAGTTAGTTTTGACCATTTCCATTTAATCCTATGTAAACTGCTCTTGCTTTTTTTGCATTATCTAGATACTTTGATTTACTGATGAGATGGGAGAGGTTTAACTCCTGAATTATCTTCTGAAACACTGATGGTAGTGCTGCAAAAATAGTTAATGATAAATTTATGGATGTTATGAATCTCAAACACTAGATAGGAATAAATACTTAGCACTAGATGACAGAGATTTAAGAACATTGTACATGTCAGGAATGAAATTATAGAGCTTCATATCAGTTCATTATTGCCCTCTTTTCTGTTTTTTCAGTGTATAACTTAAATAATTTTGTATGTCTCACTTCTATTGTGTTGTGGGCAATATATCGCTTGTTGAATTTTAACAAAGTTTTATATAGGTTTTAGATTTTAAAAATAGCCTAGCTGGAATTATTAATCTACTTTACTGGTTCTGAGAATTTGGAATTTACCTTTACAAGGACTTCACTTTTGTCTTCTTTCCTGTAATCCTGGGCTAATGATATCTATAACTTTGAGTTATTCTTTAAGTTGAGATAAAGTACAAAAAGGAGACTGGGAAAATATTTTGAACACCATGGATGGATTACAATGAACACAACAATTGATAGTATTTCTTGAGTGTCTGTTATATATGATTGGAATCAAATTGCATAAACCCTTACAGAATTCTACCTCATTCACCCCAAGGGGGAGAGTCTGTCTTACTGCTCTAGCCATGTACAAGCCTGGTGAGTCCAGAGAAAGGATCAGAATAGGAGAAAGGACAGGCTGAATTGCAGCTGCAAGTATACAAAAGGTTCTGGTCTCCACACGCCTTTGAGGCCACTGAGCTCAGAGACTGAACAGGCACAGAACATCTCGCCACCCGGAAGCTGTGCCCTGGCCAGACTCAGCACATTTTATGCCAAACATAATATGCATTTTTAGAGTTTATTCCCTTCCAAGCAGCCCAGGTTCTCTGAGTGACATTACTTTCATCTCCATTTTAGTCTCCTCCATTAATTTGTGATTTTGTTAGGCTTTTGAGATGCTCTGAATGTCTCTCTTCCTTGGTTTTCACTTCCACTCCTCCAGTTGGAGCCTGCCTCCATTTTGCACTGGATAAATCTAACTTGTTTTCAGTCAGTGTTCTTTGGTTGCTCCTGACTCTGTACTTCACAGAGTGATTCCCCGTCACCTGTGTGCCAGTCCGAGTTCCCCTGTATTTAAACCTTCTGCTTCACACTCTCATGCATCTAATTGTTACGATGCACACACTCCAACGTGTCCTTTTGGTCTTGCCCAGTACAAAATGGATTATTTTTGAAGTTTATGGTAGACTTGCTTCTTTCTGTGTCCAGCAACCTGCCAAACTCCTGGTTTCACTTTAGGGTTTAGCTGGAGGTCTTTGTTCCATACTTCCTTTTCAGATTCAAGTTTATTTCTTCTGCAAATTTCTATTCCCAGTGATGGTATGTATGGTTAATGGCTTCACGTGTGCTGATTTTCTCACTACAGACCCACAGTGAAAGCTCTGCAGAAAGCACACACCCATGTATGTCTATAGCCTTGCTAGTGCTGGCCTGGGTCTTCCCAAGAGAGACTCTTGGCAGCCTCTGCTAATTACTCACCCCTGGTGTATGACTATCACAAGACTGTCTTGGAAGTCAGGATGCTCTGAGCCTCACAGTTCTCTTCAGTTTTCTTCCTGGGTGTGTTTCCTACCTTAAGTACTCTGTACAATTCTGATGATCTTCCTTTCAAACAACATCTCTTCTTTACCCTTCCATGAATACTGTCTCATTGTGTGTCAGACTGTCAGCATTGCCCTTTTTGATGTATGTTCACATGCCATTAGTTATTCTTTCCACACTCTTGCATAGCTGGTGAACTCTTAGAGCCTCCTATTTTCAGATCTCTGGGGCTTTTTTCCAGGCTGGGATGGCTCTTATGTTCCCTCTTCTTCTATTTCTAGGACCTGAGGATTATACACTTTTGCTTTTTACAGCAACCTTCACCCAGATTTTATTTTGGATTCTACTGCTCCAGACGTCAATGCTTATCTGTGGGGGAATGTTATGTGTGGATGTCAGAAATTGTGCAGGGTACTGAACCCTATATATGCCATGTTTTTCTGGTACATAGTAAATTTTCACTTCTAAAGTAGACATAATAATGTATTAGAAATTAATAATAAAATAATATATTGTGAGAAAAATTGTTTATAACATGCATTATTTATTTCTAGAATTTTCCCTTTAATGTTTTGGGATCATGATTGAGTGAGAGTAACTGAAATTGTGCATAAGTTGGGACTAATATGCATATAAGGAGTTTCTCAGTAGTCATTCCCTCGCATCATCTCAAAGAAGCTTATAGGGTGTTTCAATTTATGGGGCCCTGCCAGTCTCCATGGTTATCTTAGTCACTATGTCATTGCTGAGACCCAGTGCTAAACATCCACAAACATAAGGAGGAAAGATTTATCTTGGTTCACAGTTTGTAGAGGTTTCAGTCCATAGTTGGCTGGTTCTAAAGCAGGACAGCATGACAGAAGAGAAATAGTTCATGGCAGGGCAGGCAGAAGGCAGAGGCAGATCAAGAGTGAAGCAAGGGTAGATATAGTTCCCAGGCACAGGCCTAGAGACTGACCTCTTCCCAACGTTACACCCACTAGAAACTCATCAATGATGAGTATCAGACATCCATGATCTAGTCACCTCGAAAAACCCTACCTATGTAGGTATGAAGCTTACAGGACATTTCAATAGAAACCTTAATTACAGAGAATGATGGAACTATGGGAAAAATTCAATGGATAGCCATATTTATGCAATAAACTACACAATTATGAAAAATAGTATGATTGTTCCAGTTAAAGTAATCTTACTCATAATTTCTGAATTATTAGCTGAAACTGCAAAATGCTGTCTTCCTCTATAATTTATTTTGTAATTAAGTTGAATAATTTTGTTACTCCTACAAAGACTTATAATGCTTCAGGCACTGGTCAAAGAGCTTGTGACCAACACATGAAAAAGACATAATTCCTGCTGTTAGCTTATAAATATATATGCCCAGGCTCTGGCACTGAAAAAAATCTAAATGGTACGTAAACCTCCTGATTTCTTCAGAATGTCCAGTTTATATCCTAAAGTCTCATTTTTCTTCTATGGAATTTTAGATGCTGAAATTAAAAGATGACTAACAGGCTCTAACTAGTGTCTTGCAGCTCCAAGTTCAGCATAACCATAAAAATGATGGGACTGCAGTTTAGCAAGAATAATGGGAATTTACACGGACCTGAGATTTATCATTCTCTTAGGAGGCCATATTTATTTTGTTGGTGCTATTCTTGTTGAAAACATTCTAAAACTTCTACTAGACATTCCTTCCAAATAATTCTCAATTCATTATTAAAACATATTAATTGAACCTACTTTTGCCTCCCAAACTGTACACCTTAGCTTAATCACAGCCTTTATTCTTCACACTCAGGTTGAAATGATATTAGCTTTTCTAAAAGATAGACATACATATCACCAAATACCACAGATTTGGTACTTTGAGCTAGATCTCCCTCAATGTGCCTCTCATTCTAAAAAACATTCAAAAGGAATTCCAATAGGTTCTGGCCAAGTACAGACTGATTAAAACTTGTGTAAAGCTTCTCCAGTGAACTGTTTTGATTGACAAGCTCATGTTAGGTTAAAGTCTCTGGAAACAGACTTTGAAACATAAGTTACATGCAGAAAGCTTCTCTTGGGAGATATGCTATGAGAAAATGAGAACAAACTCAGACAAAGGGAGAAAGCTTACTCAATGTAATTGTTACATGGGTAAGAAGATTTAGGATTCAGGAAATACTGGAAAAAAATCTCACCACTCTGTTATTATAAATCCTGAATATCATCCAAATTATACAGAAGACCTAGGCAATTTGATATGTATTACAAATAGCCAATCTCAGAATAATTTAACTTTCATAAAAAATTATAATTTTACCAAAAACTCATGAATTATTTTTAATTTCTCTATTTAAGGTGCTCCAACTTGTTTGAAGTATATTTTGATTGGCATTGAATCTATGTTAGTACATTTAAGTGGAGAAATGAGAAAAGAACCAATGCTAATCAATTTGATAGAACTCAGTTCCTCAAGGGCATATGAATTCCTGATTTGGCAATACTATTTTAATGGAGTCTTTGCCCTTGACCTAGGTTTGCAGCGGTCCCCATCTGAAAGGAGCTGAGTTAATAATGAATAAATGGATGAATGTGAGTTATTTTGATAGTTTCAACTCACTCTCAAATAAAAAAAGCTCATCATAGAAGGTCAAGGTGTACTTTAAGGCTGAATCAGTGACATATTCAGTTAGAAATTGATTAAATGAGCATAAAGGTGGTTAATTCCTGACTTATAAATCATGATCCCACCTGGTTTCCACATCCTGTAAACTATCGATCACATATACTTTTGGTCACTTTTTCTGGACTTCCACATGTTTGCCCATATCTTTCTTGAGCATTCAGGTATCAGCATCATTGTTTATCTTCTCAATTGATTGTATTACTCAGGGAAAGAAATGACTTTTATCAGCCCTAATTAGATGATAAAGGTTAATAACTTTAATTTATAGTGAAGTGACACTAGAAATTGCTCAATCATCCAGTTCTTCAGAAATGGAACCAGGATTCAAATACCATGGAGACCTATGTCTGAATCATGTCTGATCTCCAGTGAACAGAGCACCTGACAGATAATAGACCTATAAATGATAGTTTTTAGCTGTCAAAGTAATTAAAAGTCTCCTATAACCAACTAAACTTCCTTGAAGTACATAATCAGCTGTAAACTACATGGAATTTCTTACCAACTAGAACTATATTCCACAGGTAAACCAGCAATATGCTTTATTGTTCTAACTCATAGGGGCTACTATTAACTGTCAAAAGTATCCTTCTGATGTTTAGAACAACAACTTCCTGTTCCCACAGAGCTAAAAATCTCAGTGGAGAGACCTCCTTTTAGAGAAGGGAGAAGGGAAAAAATATAACTATTCATTTGAGACCTAAATTCCACTTAGATTTTATTTTACTTTACTTTTTGCCGAGATAAAATCTGACACTAAAATTAAAGGAGGAAAGGTTTATTTAGCTCACAGTTTGTAGAGATTTCAGTCCATAACTGGCTTGGCTCCAAGGCATGGTGGCACCATCCGGGCATCACAGTGGGGAAAAAGACAGTTCATCGGTGCAAGGCCAGAGGCAGCAAAAGTACCAAAGAGCGAGTGAAGACAGGAACCCTTTTTCTGTCCTTTAAATTCTATCCAGGGTACCCGGCCTAAGGATGAGTAGAACTCAGACCCAGGGTGGACCTTCCCTTTACCCGCATCCATAACTAAGCTAAAACAATCACTGAACTAATTTAAACATCCTTGATCCCAACATCACACCCTGTAGATGCAGCCATCTCTGAAAAGCCACATCTATGTGTGGTTGAGGGGTATTTTTTTTTGGGGGGGGGCGGGGAGAAGATGTGGTTAGACACAAGAGATAATAGGCCTTTTAGTTTACTTTTCTTTTGACCCCTATTCCTGTGGAGAAATCATCAGTGGTCATGAGGCTAAGAATGCTGGCTCCATTTTCCTGGGAGAACACATGAATAAAGAGTATTGAAATTATTTCTCTGGCATAAAAAATTTCCTGTTATGATCCCCTGATGAATAATAGGCAGACTGAATATTCCAAGATGAATGCAAGTACAAGTGTTCTGAAGAACAATTTCTGATTTAAACTGAAGGTCTCCCCCCACACACACACACACTCTACTACATCTGTCAGGGTTACTGAGACACTAAACAGAATCCTTTAGGGATTGAATGGTCTTAACTACATTGAGTAGGCAACTGGTCTACCAAGCTCTAGGTAGTGTTCCAAGATAAAGAGATAACATCCAAATTGATTTCTAACGGGAGCAAAGTTCACTGGACTGAAGATCACATTAGCACACTTTTTCCTGCTAATCTTCTAAAGAGAAGACTGAACTTCCTAGTTTTCTATTTTATTATAATAATGTTTTATTCTGCTTAAGCAAAATGTGCGGCAGCTTCCTAGTTGGCTCTATAAAGCTAATGAAAATCTCTGACTCTCTATTGGTTTATCTGGCAGAGGCTTCACATAACTTTGTGTAACCCTGGTCCTGTCTAAAGTTAACATTTCACTACATCTCTTTGCTCTGCATTGTATCTGCTAGAACACCTGAATCAAAGTATGGGGTGGAAGACAGAGAATTGATATGGGATGAAAAAGTGATGCAGAAACTTATTAATTAGGATCCAGCTCTTCCTAGATGACTACTTTAAACTCAGACCTCCAATTATTTTTAGCTTTCAAGTTAAGGAAATTTCCTGAGGTATAAGGACATATTCTGACACTAATTTACAAATATTTTGTATATTTATGATACAAAATGGGACACTAGAAAAGATCATTCCATGCAGGAAAAAATAATTCATACAGATCAAGAAGAGCATTGGAAACAAAAATCAACAAAGACATTATTAGTTTTCTATGGATATTTAACAAATTACCACAGAATTAGTGGTTTAAAACAACAAAAAGTTATTTTCCTATACTTCTGGGAGATATTGCTCTAAAGTGGGTCTTAGGGAAAAGTGGAGAATCAGTAAGGCTGTGTTCTTCTGGAGGCATAAGGGAGCATCTGATGCTTTTTTGCTCCTCCTTCAAGTGTCGGCCCATATTCCTTGGTTGATGGCCACCTCCTCGAATCTGCATTTCCATTGTCACATCTTCTCCTCTAGTTTTATCCCTTCCATTTTGCGGGTGTTTGCATGGGCCTCATGCAACAATCTAAAGTGATCTCGATCAGATGATCTTTAATTATCCACATTGGCAAAGCTCTTTTTTTTTTTTTTGCTATGTAAGGTGAGATCATTATAGGTTCCATTCTTGGGGTACAGATGTCCTTAAGGGATCATTATTCTGAGTACTATAGATAGCATTGCTCCTGGTGTTTATGTGAGTAGATAAGAAAAACAACCTTGTAATTCTTCAAAGACAACATATAGAGGACAACATTCAGTCACCTCACTCTGCCTTCCTTTCCCAGCCTGTTGTCCTTCTGCAACAGATACAGACCTGATGGAGACATTATATTCAGGCTCTTCTTTATTTATTCTTGTCTTTTTCCTTAGCCATGGTCAATAATTGAGCATACAACAATTTTGCTATACACATATCCACACAAAAAAGCAGAAATCTTATAAACATTAATACATCATTTCTAAGGCAAAAATGAACTCTCTCCTAAGTCTAGATTGCTCACTGCGTAGTAATGGAGGCCTCCTCTCAACCTGAAATTTCTCCAGCCTTTGACAATTGTTAGACATGAGGCATTTGCTCAAGATTTCATAAGAACATTGTCAAATAAAATTAAAATTTACTGATTATATAGTACTTCAGTGAGCCTTGCGTTCCTGGAATAGTTGATTTTGTCTGTCTTCACCTTTTTATTTCATAGTTCTGGGTAGAAAAGAAAGTAGCTGAGATCATGAAAGATTTGTTTTTTGGTATCACAAAGTTTAGAGCTCTCTATTGATGCCACAAAAATGCAAAAGCCACCACACACAAATATATACATCTCTATATAAAAATGTTCTATTTATGTAACTTGTGCACTTCACTAAGCTTGAATGATTCATGGGAATCTTCAGAAAGCAGCAAAGAGTCTTTAATCTTCCTCAAGAACCTTGTTTTCCTATGGTAAACAGTGAGTTTGCTTTTGCTAAATAATCTTTAATTTTCCTTTTATTTGAGATTTTAGAGAAGTTACATGATTTGCAGTTTTCAAAAACCTATTATTTATTCTAAATGGCAATGGTATAGTGGTACCACATAATATTTTAATTGATTAAGTAAAGCTAATCACTTCTTTGTTTTGGCAACCAAACTACTAATTTCCAAAGTAGTTTCTCATTCATAGCCATAGTTTTAGGCTATTAGAATTAAATTATTCACAAAATTAGTTTTTAAAAGACTAAAAATAAATTTGTGTTTTTTCAATCATTAGATTTCTCTGACATGATTATAGAAAACATGATCCTGTTACACAAGCCTGGATAGCATTGTGTTCTTCACTATATGGAGTTTTTCCATAAGTAGACGTCTCAGAAGTTTTTTTTAATTTTACGTTCATTTGCATGGGGTTAATCTTTGATTTTCTCATTTATAAATGTAAGGACTACTGTGTATGTGTGCAATTTGATGAGATACATGAGCAAAAAATTATAGTCACTGCAACATTTTAGAAAAATGCATTATTAATTAGCATATGGATTGCTCTTTTTGCTCACAGACCTATAAAAATTGAGAGACAGTTCTGGTATGGTTGAGTGCAGAATATGATTCATCTGAACATCGTTTAGCATGGTCTGTAGCTCATGCTCTGAGGAAGATAAGGACTAAATGCTTAGTTTAATACAAAGATAGAAATGTTTCATTTTACCTGATAGAGGCACAGAATCCATCACAGAAGTGGTATTTGAAATGTCTTTGGGTCTTTTTGCTTTCTTAGATAGGGCTAGCACTTAGGGAAGGTTGCTCCGACTTGACCAGCCAGCCAAAAGGAAGCGGTGGGGCTTTTTTTTATTTTATCACATAGATAATAGAACTTCTACAGGCATGATAAAGAATTGATACAGGACTTCAAATAAACAGATAGATTTTGAGACTCTCATTCAGTTAAAAGTGGAGTTGTGATAAGCTTTTGCCTGGTCTTGCTAGCAGATTCATCATTTATAGATAGTCATGGAAGAAAAAATGTTAAAGTAGCTTATTTGATTTGAAAAGTTTTCTGACTTCATAAGAGACATTTATCAGACGTTTTGAAAGCTGTGATTTTGCTTAGGGATCAACTATGGGCTCAAGTATCAAGTGAAACTGAATTCTAATCTAAGATCCTTCATTTACTACAGAATTGCCTTGAACACAAAATATTCATCTGGATAGTGAAGAAACTATTAAACAGCAGTTGATGCATTTTGGACCTGGAATGTATTTCAAAGGCAGATATATTAGTCCAGAGGTTGAGCTTGAAGTGCTGGAAACAGTAGGAGATAAGGCCTAAGGGGAGTTCTTCCAGTCTTGGGAGGGGGACTTTGAAAAAGATAATAGGTCTTTTGTCTCTTCCCCTTCCTTCAGTCACTTTCAGCCACGAACTGAGAAACTTTGGCCAAGCATATGTGCCTGGCTGTCATGGACTGCCTTCCTATAGGCCTAGAGCGATTATGAACTGGAAACTCTGGAAGCATGAGCCAAAATAAACTTTTTTTCTTATGAGTTGGTTATAATATATTTGATAAGGTGACATAAAAATCACAGAAAATTGATACCAAAAATTACCTGATACAATGTACAGAGAAGACTTTGGAAATAGTTTACAAGAGCCTTTGGAAAAGTTTTGAGAAAGTCAGAGAAAGCCTCGTATGTCATAAATGGAGATTAACTGGTAAGGGCTCAAAATACAGGAGGCTGATAGGAAGATGTACAGTGAGTGATGGCCTGGAGGTTTCAGATGGAAGCTAGAATCCTATGGAAAGCTGGACAAGAGACCAAATGTGTTACAGTATGTCAAAGAAACAGAGCATTTCTTTCATTTCCTAAGACTTTGTGGAATGCTAAGCTTGAAAGTGATGGATTAGTTAATTTTGTAATGGAAATTTCCAGGCAGCACAGCACTGATGCTCCAGCATGAGTATTATGGACTACTTTTAGCCAATTTACTATGAGAATTCAAAGGGAAGGGAAACAGAACAAAAAGATTAGGAAAACTTGAAGTTGGACAGAAAAGAAGCAGATATAAATAGGCAGCCAAAGAAGAGAGCAGGTACCACACAGACTAGTACCTTAAAACATACAAACAATGGTTTGCACCTGGATAATAGCAATGAGGCTCTGAAGGTATTTGCAAAAAAGGCTCAGAGATAAAGAGCTAGTGATTCATTTCAAGAGTGTTCCAGGACAAGGTTTTTGAGGAGAGAGCCTTGGAATGCCTAGCTCAACCAGGTTTCTTGGGCTGGCAAAGCTCTAAGAGCCACTCTGGCCTTAGGTACTGCTTATTCCACCAGCAGACATTGGTGTTGTCCGAATGAAGCTGGCTTTGCTGGAGTTATGGGGTCATGGAGGTGTCTACAGAGATTTCAATGAAAACCTGGCAGAGCCAGAATCCCTGTGAGCAGATGTTGACAGCATGATGAATGGAGCTGTGAGAATGAAGCTGAAGCTCCAACAGAAACCGCAGAAATTCAGGCATGCCAGGAAAATGGAGTGTCTGCCAGAGGAGGCTGCAAGAGGGATGCAGAGCCAGCTCAAAGGAGAGCTCACATAGGCTGCAACCTGAAAAGCCATCAAGGGGATGATTGCTAAGACCACGGGAGCCCATATCTCATCACAGTGTGCACCAAGTGACCCTCGCAGGGTTGTATGATCTAACGTTTGTCCTCTTGGGCTTTGGTCTTTCCTTGGACTATCCTTTGTTATTTTCATGTTTCTCCCTTTCCAAAGGAAATGCGAACTATTTGCCATTGCCACCATTGTATCTTGGGAAGACTGTGTGAAACTTTTGTTTTGATCATCTCAGGTATTGTTACAGGAAGAGAAACCTGAGTAACACAGTACCACGTGGAACTGCTCTCAAGCTTAAACAAGATGGTACATACAAAGTACTTGGTAGATAATGGGTAGTCATGTGCTTCTTGTTATTAAGATTAAAAATTACTTTCTGGAAAATAAATGAATAAGTTCTATCTATAACTTTCTTACTATGTTTTATTCCTGACTAACATTACCTCGTTTTACAACCTAGATGACTAGCACACACACACACACACACACACACACACACACACACACACACACACACACTGCCTTTGAGATGTTAGAATCAATTATGTGTTAATAAGACTGGCATGTATTTGAATTTTAACCCTTTTGCCATTAATTAATCTGGGAGCTATGGTAATGAAATTTAAGATTTTTCTTCTCTTAAAATTAGCTCTGCATTGCATCTAAATTTACATTATGTAGGCAATCAAAATCTCATGCTTTTATTACAAAAGATGTGTAGTAGAGAGAGACAATTTACATACATAAGAAATGCGATGAAATAATGATTTGGTGCAAACTTTCTGATAGTTACTACTTCCTTTCCCTTAGCTACCCTGTGATAAATGTACTGTCTTTTCAAACTTCATGAATGAGAGGTTACAAATTTTAATGTGGTACAATAATTCTACCTTAACGTTAGAGCAACGTATTCTAGGTATCTGCTTATTTTTAGTTATTTTCCTCAAACATCCTTAATGATTCAGGAAGTATTTTTAAAGGTTAAAATAAAATATAGTGTTAATACCAGATTCATTTTTAATCTTGATTTTCATGTCAAAGATTATTAAATCTTTACCATTCCAAACGAAACACCGAGCAATTGGCTTCTTAGGGAAAAAACAAATTCTTTTTATCATTTTAAAATTTTAATAGGAATTATAGTTTATTTTGCAGTGCTGTGGCTTCGTAGATAATGTGCTAAGAAAATTGTGCAGCCAGTGCTTAACCAGATCTAAGTGTCTAAACTGACTAGGGTATAACTCAAGAAAGTATTTGGACTGTGTTAACATTTTATGCAAAATTAGATCAATGGTAAACAGGCCTTTCCACTGAAGATAAGAATTGTTCAACTCAGGGACCCCGGTAGAATAATCCTGGCCTTCTATTTCCTGAACTGGCATCTAGTGTTTACAAGTGTTATTCTCTGTCCAGAATACGTTGCACATCCAGCAACGATTCTAAACCTCTGAGTTTGAGGGATGATCATCTACTGAGCCAATTAAATAAACTAAATGTACAAGTTTATGCCAAAGTTTAAGAAAGAGCCAAAATCTTTCTGAGGTGGGTCTTGGATTTAGAAAAAAACTTCCAAGTAGAAAATATAAATTTTCCCCCAAGAGAAATTGTGCTTTAAAACTGTCAAGAATAAATAAACAACAACAATTATTCTCTGGTTCTTGGTTCCTAAAAGACTTCATAGTTCCCCACATTGGTCTTTGGGGGATAAGAGAAGCCTCTGCAATCTCTCTAAGAAAGAAATTTTGGATTTAACTTCGTACTTGTAAGATTTTTTTCCTTTTGCATCATGTCATCAGCTATACCCTGAGGTATCTTTCAGCATCTGTTTTAATTGATTTCCATACTGTTATGTAGTGAATCTCATTTGTCATCAGTTCCTTCAGTTTAATTTAACTTTTTTTGTAGGCAAGGAGAAATGAGTAACAGAAGATAAATTTTAGTATATTTTATTATGTCCACTTTAATTTTACTTTATATTTTCTGATTTGAGTTAAAGATATGACATTTCCATTTATGTGTATGTTGTAGCCAAAAAAAAAAAAAAAGCCATGTGAAAGACACAATTAAAATTTTTTTTTCACGAATTAGCACATTTATTTGTTTCCTTGTTAGCTAATTCACTGGGCCTTAGGGAATTTTAGCTGTAGAGAAATTGAGAGGCAGAATGCTTTTGAGTCGTACTGCCAGAGTCAGAAATTGGTATTTCCACTGTGTTCCTTCCCACCCTGCCCGGCAGGCCCGTCTTTTGTGACTTCCTGGGCACTTTCTTTGGAACTACTTCCGGTCTCTGCTGTAAAGTACAATCTAGGACAAGCTCTTATGTGATATAGATGAAAGAGTAGGAGATTTGAATTCAATTTCTGAGTGGTCAACAGGTTAAAATGCAGGCAAATGATGACAGTTCTTTTCTCTAACTTCTCATGCAAATTAATTTAGTGAACATCAGATTTATACGCACTTGTAGGTGCAGTTGCAAAAAAAAAGAAGTGACACTCAATGGATTCATTAGGCTAGAGAGTTAAAGTAGCCTTTTAACAAAGGGGAAGGGGCTTGACTTTCAAAGAACATAAATAAGGAGAGGAATAACCAGGAAATATGTAGATGAACTAGCGAAAAGTTGAGAGTTTGTTAATGAGAAATGCAGATTTGTGTTGGTGTAAGAACCCTGTCTGAGGGAAGAGTAGTATCTTTTCCCCTCAGGAGCATCTTCATATGGCTATGCTGTATGTTTTAATCAGCTTTCTGTTTTTGTAACAAACTGTCTGAGTTAATCAATGCGAGAGGAAAAACAATTTCACTCATGCATCCAGAGGTTTCAGCCCATCTTATAGTGGCAGAGAAGCAAAGAAAGAAAGAAAAGGCTGGGGCCCCAGTATTCCCTTTCAAAGGCAACATTCCAGTAACCTAATTTCCTCTCATGACGTAGGCCCAGCCTGTGAGTGGTTCTATCATCTCCCAATAGTACTGCAGACTGACAACCAAATCTTTAGCATATGGGGCTTCGGGCAGACACTTACCAAGACATAATGAACTGCTTCTGGGCAGATCAGAGAAGGACGGAGAACTTCTCCTGCATCTGTTGATGGTCAGTTGTCATCAGTTCAAAGTAATTCTTATGCCAAAGTGGCATAGTTTGGAGAGACATGTTCTGATTTCCACAATTCGTAATTTCAATAAATGTAAAATTTTTCAGTTGAACATCATCTTTCAGGTTCCATTCATATTTCTCCTGCCTCTCATCACCCTTGGCCCAGATAAATTGTTTCTTTGCTAGCCTCCTCATTTGCTAGCCTCTTCATTTTTGTGACTGCCCACTGTTGGATCATATCTTTCCTTCCTGCTATGGCTTAGACATGGCGGAGTGTACCACTTAGAGCTTCATATGTTGGGAATTTGGCCTTCAGTGTAGTGACAATGAGATGGTAGAGGCTTTAAAAGGTGGGGTGGGCTTAGTCCCATGTAATTATGTCCTGGGCCACTGCATGGACTGGATTAATGCTAGTAATGTGGAGTGAGTGAGTTTCCATGAAGATATATTGTTATAAAGCAAGAAATTTAAAATTTTAAAGCACTATTAGTTATTCCTATTATTTATATAATAGGAATATAATTATGAGGAAAAACATATAATTATGAGGACCAACAATAATTATTAGTTGTTCCTCTACACTTATGAGCCTTGCACATGATTACTTCCTTTTTCATTTCTCTGATACATTACAGACCTAACTAGAACATTAATACTGCATTGTGTGGACTTTCAAACCATCAAAATCAGGAGAAAATAAGTTTTCAATTTATAAAATACCCAGAATTAGATATTTTATTTTAGCAACAGAAAATGAGCTAAGGCACTAGCTTCACCCCTGAATAAGCCTGATTTTCTGTTTCTTCTCTGGTTTTCCTGGGTTTGGTATGTGACTTCAGACACTCCTGACCAACTGGACTCACAGGCTTTATCAAACAGCAGTCCTCATCTCTCCCTGCCTTCAGTATAGATGACAAAGTCAAGTTCTCCAGGATGCATTCTGCCAAAGGCTCTTCATCATTGGCCATGTTATCATTTATTGAGGACTTTTGCAAAAGCTCAAGAACAGAAATTAAAACTCTTATATTGCATTAAGACACTTTTGAAATCATGTTGCATGTACACTATTAATTTTTCAGCAGTCTCAGATTTTTTCTCCTAAGTAAATAGCTTTAAATTTTTTTTAAAAGTCCAATTCTTTCTTTTCTGAAGCTAGTTATAAACAAACCATCTCAAATTTTCTTCTGAATATTCCTTTATTAAAATGCACTTTTATTGTGGTAAGAAGGGTTAACATGACATCTACACTCTTTTTTTTTTTTTTTTTGAGACAGGACCTCACTTTTGTAGTTCAGGCTGGCCCTGAGCTCACTATGCTTGAGGCAAGCCTCAAACTCACAGCAATCCTGCTGCCTCTGCCTCCCAAATTCTGAGATTACAAATATGAGCCACTACACCCGGCATTGTTGCATGTAGTTATTGGAGACTGAACTCAAGACCTTGGGCTTTCAAGGCAGGTGCTGGAACCACTGAGCTAAATCCTGGCCTGATATCCACACTCTTAAGTAAGTTTTAAATGTGCAATGTAGCACTGTTATTTATGGGGACAATGTATACAGTAGGTCTCTAGAGTTCATTCATTTTGCATGACTGAAACTTAATGCTCCCTGACGGCTGCTCATTTCTTTCTTTCCCTGAAAGCTGGTGACCAACATTTCACTTTCTGCTCCTGTTAACTTGACAGTGTTACATGTTGTATACAAGTGAGATCACGTAAGGTTTGTTTTCTGTGCTTAGATTATTTCACTTAACATAATGTACTTTGAGCTCACCCATGTTGTTTCACATGTCAAGATTTCTTCTTTTTTAAGGCTTCATTTGTCTATTGATGACACTTAGGTTATTGCCACATCCTGGTTATGAATAATATTGCAGTAAAGGTGGGGTGTTTCTTACATGAGACTTTTCCTCAACTTTTCTAGATGATCTCCATTACAGTTTTGAGTTTTGGTATTCCATTTAAGCACTATTAGTTATTCCTATTATTTATTAGTTGTTCTTCATATAATTAGAGATACACTTATTAACTTAATGTTTAAGAACTTTTTATTAAGGGCTGACTATTCCCTTTAAACGATAGTCCATAGCATTATCTTGTGGAGTTTTTTAGTCTTATGGCACTTTTTTTTTTTTGAGACAGTGTCTCACTTTGTAGTCCAGGCTTGTCCTGAGCTGAGCTTCAAATTCACATCACAGCAATCCTCCTGCCTCTGCCTCCTGAGTGCTGGGATTACAGGCTTGAGCCACCATGCCCGGCACTGTGGTATGTGGTGCTGATTGCTGCTGGGCGTGAGTCTCCATACCCAGTGTGCTATGTTGTTACTGGGGATCAAACCCGGACCCTTGTGCTTACAAGATAGGCGCTGGAACCACTGAGCTAAATCCCCGGCCCTTCTGGCACTCTTTTTTTGATTAATAGATTTTTTGTTACATGTGACTCTTTTCTGATTACCTGTTTTCTAACTCCAGTCTTCCTTTAGGGGCTACTGATCATCGCCTCAGGCTTGCCTGGACCATGATACACTGCAAAGAATTGCAGCCCAGAAGAGAAGTGATGTGGTCATACACTGTCAACCTAAGCTAAATGACTATATCTTTTGAAATTCTTTAGGCATATTCTATCTATAGCACTTTTTAGTACATAGAACATGTTGATAATAACGTGCCTTCATATGTCATGTGCCTTAATATGCTGCCTTTATAAGGTACTGAATTTATTTTTCAGAAAAATATAAGAAATTTTAAATAACTCATCTATAATTTCAAGGATACTAGTCAGAACTTACACTTCAACCTAGAGCTGTCTGTCTCCCAAAACAGTGCTTGACTGAGCAATTTAGTCATTAGTGCATCCATTTTGGGGGGACAGTTTCATTTTTAATGTTGAAAATTCACCAACCTATTGGAAACTCCTGTCTCATGAATGAAGAATTATTCACTGTACCATAATGTCCTCAAGGCCTCAGCTGCTTGGACATACAATAGAGTCATGTGTGATATTCAACTTCATTATAAACGAGCTCCTAATGTGAGATTGTAGACTTTACCTCCACTAAATTCTCAGTCCCTCATGGTGCCCCCAGAATGTCATTAAGATTTCTCCCCCATGAATATGTTTAATGAATATTTATCTTCTGTAGTCAAGTAAAAGTTATCTTTGAAAAAGAAATCAGGCCTCCCTCTCTTGTCTTTCATGCTTCCTAATACCACTGTGACCTGGAGGGAACCCACAAATGTTTGCTGAGTGAGGAGAGGTTGTGAGGCCTCTTTGTCTGAATGTGTGTGTGTGTGTGTGTG
>PVIR01017671.1:0-34586 GCA_004026965.1 Petromus typicus | reverse complement strand
TTCCCCAAGCAACTTTAACAAACTGGCTGTGGGAGGCACTGGACACGACTAGTAGCAGGAAAAGTCAGTGCTTTCTTTCTGCCTCCAAGGTCAGACTTGTCCACCCACTGCCACCATGCCCCAGCCCCGCCCAGCTGCCAGTTTTCAGCATCTGTGCCTGTTGTGGGTGCCAGATCATCTGATGGTTGAGCCGTCAGATCAACAGAGATGGGATGAACCACGAACCTCTGACTCCAAAGGGGCCTGCAGAATTAGTCTCTATGAATAAGCCTTAATTAAGCAATTTTCACAATTCCTCAGAAAGAGAATCATATGAGACCTCTTTTACTGTTTATCCTTTTATAATCAGGTATTTTGATAGAAAACAAAATCCTTGGGTTAGCTCTTTGGGCCAACTTCGATTATAGCAACTACCTTGTTGTGTTCTAATTAGTTGTTTATCCCTGTCAGTGAACCCAGAGGCTTCCTTAATAAAATCGAGCCCAAACTCCCATTAGGACTAGGATGAGGGGATTCCCTGTGGGAGGAGGGAAGAGTCCCCACTTTCTGTCCTGAGAGGAAACTGCTCCATCCCAGTCCTCCCTTCTGGAACTCTCTGAGGCAGAGCTATGACAACTTAAATAACATCTTTACATAATTTTGTTAAGAACTTGGAGAGGGGGATAAATGAGAGATGTAACTTCCTGGAGCCCATATTTGAATCTTGCCTGCCCCTTTCCATACTTTGAGTAGATCTCTTCATCCTCTGATTCACATTTGGTCAGGATTAAATGCAAAACAAACATATAAAATGCTTAGCCTATAGTCTGGTACATGAGCTTTTACTTTAAAATTTTGTTCATTTTCTGTACTTTCAGTTTTTTCCTTTTACTCACCTGATCCAAGCTGCTATCATCTGTCACCTTGATTATCAAAATGGCTCTTAACTGTGCTCCTTGAGTTTTTCTTGACATATCACCTAGAGTCTATGAGTAACAGAGCAGCCACAATGATTTATGTATTTCCTTTTGCTGGTGTAGTAAATTACCAAGTATTAGTAGTTTAAAACAATGAAAATTTTGTATCGGTAGTTCCAGAGGATGTGTATCCCAAATGGATCACATTGGTCTGACATTTTGTTGCTTTTTATTGCTTTTCAACTCATTGATGCACAGTTCCCTTCCTTCATCATCAGAGCCAGAGACACGAACTGAGCCTTTTCCTCTTGTCCTTTACCTGCCACCATGACCTACCCAGATGCACCAGAAATGTGTCTCTGTCCTTCCCTGGGCAGCTCCCAAGCCATCAAGTTGGCACAACTCAACTTAACCATGCACCAACTTCTGATGTTCTTTCTAGATTTTTTAAAACAATTTATTAGGTTTCCTTACAATATGCTTTCTTCCCCTACCAGCCACCAATCCCTGGTTTTGCTTCTGAGTTTTCCCAGCACCTAGCATGACTTCCAAACATAGAACAGGCCTCTCAAAAGATCTCAGTGGCTGGGTGAGTGGGAAAATAAAGACTTTCTCAAGTGAGAAGCCACAATCAGGTGTTGCCTAAGCTGTACAGGTGGTTGGGCTGTCCTCAGACACTAAGAGTCCTCACAGCCCAGCTCTGGATGGTACATGCTCCTCTGTGCTCCCAGTCACGCTCCCCTCATGACCACATAATAACTGGCATCTTCTTTTCCTCTACTGTGCTCAGCTCTTCTCAGGTAGGGCTCTGCTGTGTTGAGAGCTCCAGGTCCACATCTGACTCACAGCTGTTCCCAGGTCCACCACGAGCCCCTTTTGTCAGATGCCATTACTGTCCCTCATGACCCTATTGTCATCAACAACTACCCCTGTGAGGTTCCAGATCAACCCAACACCACATTCTCAGCAGTTTTCAAAGCACTGGAGTCCCTCCTTGCCCTTGCAAGAGTCAACTATTAGTCTCCTTTGTGTAGTATTTTCTCAGCTGCTTCTCACAGCCCAAAGAAACTATAAAATCTTCCTTTGGCATACACACACAGTCATGAACTTGTGCCACCATCCCCATTCCCATTCTTCTGACCTATTGTCATACAACCAACACATTAAGTAACAGCAAAGGATGTTAACCTCTTAGTCAGCGAATCACTGGCACAACCTGGGAGACTCATATTATATTATCTCCATTTGAAAGATGAGGAAATTAAGGCCTGGAAAAATTAAAGAATTTATGTGAAGTTACACAGCCAGGAAGTATAAGGGCCAGGATTTAAATCCAAGCCAGCCTCAAGAGCTTCAGCATGTGCCAGCCCACCCACCAGTCAGAAACATTGTGAAAGTGGAAGAAAAGACAATATTGCCTCAGTGAACACTGAGTATTAGGCTCTGTTTTAAGCAACTTATAGCTAATGGTTGTTTGGACCTCAAGATAACTAAAAAGTACTTTTCAATGCAATAAAGAATCTGATGTCGAGAAAAGTTAAGTGTTGCCCAAGATCACATAGCTCTTTACTAGGGAATTCAGATTTCAAACACCAACTCTATGGCTGTGGAGCTCAGAAGCATCACCTCTGTCCTACACAGCCGTTGCCTCTAGAGGACCATCACAGTGGCTCAGTGCCCACGGAACCATGGCAGAACACCAAGAAGGCCTGCACACTTCAGATTCCCAACTGTGGCTATGGCTTATGCTCCAGTTTAGGAATCCTGCAACAGCAGGAAATATTCTACATAAAAATAACAAAATAGTATTTTCTTCCATGTTGCCATGGAGATTACAGACTTTACATGCTTTTAAAAGTCTCCAAGGTCACTAAGATGTCTTATTTTTCTGCCTTTAAGAAAGTAATAATACTACAACTGAGAGTGCAGTGTAACTACCGCATTTTCAAAAAGTGAAAAACAGGAGAGAGAAGAGGGAGGGGATGTGAGAAGGAATTAAGATGTGTGATGTGCAAGTACCAACTCCACACAAGGAACATAATTATGTACCACAGATATGTACTTAGAAAGAATATGAAAAAAAAAAGAAAAAGAAAAAGCTCCCCCTTGCCTCTCGCTGGCATTCTTCCCTGAGTCCACTGAAGGTAACTTCAGCCCTGACTGCTCCGAAGGGAAAGAAATCTTTCCAGACTGAACACATGTGCCTTATTTTAATTCTCAGAAAAGGGAGATATATGCTTCCTGTTCACAACCCTGGACTCAGGAAGAGGCCACAAAACATTTTCCACTTTCTGAGATAACAAGACAGAGGCCAAGGAGGAGCTGCTCATATGATAACTTGAGTCAACTTGTTCAATTCAAATATTACTCCTTGCAATGAGAATGTTTGAAGTTTGCTACAATGCCACAGATAATATGCAGAGTTTTAAAGTAAATTTGATAAAAGGGCCCACACCTGTCACCTGCTAAAAAGGCAGTGGTCAACAAAGCACATGGAGATACATAAACTTCCTGAAAAAATCCCAGAACCCAAATTGTTCAACAGACAATTTTCCATGAAACTTCAATTCTTAGAATTACTTAAATTGTCAAATCACTTCTATATGATAAAATACAGTGAGCATTGGTAAGAGGAAACACCAAACTTTCATGACTTTATAGATGCCAGTAGAAATAAATAACTACATAAGATTATATTATCATGTAACATAGACACTACAATTAAACCCTCTTTCAAAATAATACATCTGAAATGATGGAATGTCATGTAGCCCATTGCTTAAAGAATCCTATATGTTGTGAACCACTGTGGCCCCCCAAATGCTCCAAGGGTCTTCATTTCCAGACTCTACTATCCCATCCAACCTGCTATGCCTTTCCTTTAGATGCCAGTCTTACATTTACTGTGACTAGCATAAACTGATGATTGATTGAGACTGGAGAGGAAAAATTCAAATAATTATGACTTTAAAGGAAAAAGAATAGAATTTTACTTTCAAATCTTTTCATAATGAACAGGCCTTTCTACACAAGTTCCAAATAGGCCCCTTACCTTCTATTATGCAGAGACAGGGTCTTCCTAAAGAGTCCATTGCTGGCCTAGAGACAGGATTCTGACATTTCCTTAATGGTAACTTGGGTACTACTGTTTCAGTAATTTCAATGACCAGTAGGTAAAAACAATAAACTATTACTCTGAAAATTTATAATAAAATGGAAAATGTAAGCCTTTATTCTGTTTTTATTACATCAACCATATTTCATAATAGCCAAGTACTGCTGGTTGATTAAAGCTGTTATATCATAAAAGAAAGATAAAAAGAATCACTTTGTAACCTTAATGTAACAATTACTTAAGGCAAAATATTAATAGATGCTAAGAATAAAAAATTGATAAATAACTAGACATTTTGTTCAGATTACTTCCTAAGAGGAAAACCACATCAGAATGGGAGGATCTGGCTGTTACCATCTGAACTCATTAACTAAACATGTCACGACTAACTTGGGAAGTCCCAATGTTATCTGCCTCCTGCTATTATACAATATGAACAAAAATCTTTAAAATTTCCACCTGTGAATATTAAAGCTCTTAGAATGGAAAGAAATACAAATGACAAAGGGATAAATACAATGATATGATAAGGACCAAATCAGCTAACTCTAGAGTGTGGACCATCCCTATGGACAGCTGGTTTCCTGAAGACAGTGGGATTAAAGTAGAGGTAGAGAACTGCACTAAACTTAGAGACTTAAAAAACAAACAACTAAAGGAAACCAGAGGACCTTTGATAGTAGTGGTGGTGTGGGTCCAATCTAAACCACAAACCTAAAGCTTAGAGGATAAGTGAGAAAAGTTGAATGAGGACAACACTAAGAAATTATCATGGGGTGCTATCAAAGTATTGCAATTTTATGAGACAGTACTTCACCGGCACAGAGATACGTATTGAAGTATTTGAGGATGTTACAAGGTCTGGAATTTAAATTCAAATTTTTCAGGAAGAAGGAAGACTGGTAAATCAAATACAGAAAATGTGAAAAATTGTCAAAGGGTGAATGAATATTGTGAGGATCCATCACCACCCTCTCGTATGCCTGGAAGGTGTGTTTGAACCTCTTCATAGTAAAATATTTCAAAAACTGGACTAAAATTCCACTTTCATTTCTTAAGGTTAAAGGAATAAGAAATTCAAAAGTGAAACTTTTAAAATAAAATGGGAAAGCTAATTCTTAGACCGCACTTTACTACTGACCCTGAAATTCCTCTTTCAAAGAATCTTTTCTGCCTTTCAAGTTTGTTAATGATATGAATACTACTAAAATGGAACCATAAAATTTATAGACATTCCTGAAATAGGTAGCTTTTATCTGAGTTTTTATAAAGAATAATTGTCCTCTCTAGCTGACCAACAGATCATTGGTAAAATGAAAAATGCACACGTACTGAGCCATTAGAAAAATCTAAAATTATATTCAATTCTCACCCAAAATGAGACTTACAGTTCTCTGAAAGTTTAATGCTTCCCACATAGCAGAGATGAAGAGTTATAAGTACATCCACTGTAACCTTCTATGCTTTAGTTCTACATATCGGTTAAAATTTTTGTCTGTTTTTTTAAAGGTATACACGGAGGAAGTTGCAAAACTTTATTTTATGAAATATCATTTCGTGATTTGACAGTAACTTTTATTTCACTTCTATTTAATGCTTATGACTATGTTGCAGATTTCCACTTTTATCTAAGTGTGATAGCCCTTACAGACTTCTCTCCACTTAGGCAGTGCTGAGCTAAATATTGATCTTCATGTTTAGAAAACACAGGAAGTGGAGCCTAGCACTGCACGGACAATGTGATTAAGAACTACCCCTCTGTGCTTTAGTTTACCTCTGAAGTACCAATATAAATGCTTATGCTAGTAATGCACAGCCCAGAAATTCAGCAAGGAAGAAGGGATGATAGATCATATCTATTAGGAAGAAATTCTTCATAAATTGAAAGGAAAATAAGACTACCAAATACATAGGCAGAATTAGGTGTCCATAAAATAGCTTTAAAATTAATCCATGCAATCTGTCATACTTGTTAAAAATAAAGATTTGGGGCTGGGGATGTAGCTCAGTGGTGCTGCCACCTGCCTAGCAAGTGCAAGGTCCTGAATTCATTTCCCAGTTCCACTAAAAATAAAAATTAAAAAAATAAATAAAAACATAAACCCCACTTGCACTTGAAATAGTACTGAGACTTAACAAATGGGTTCATAAACAAATTTAAAAGCTTCTGCACAGTGAAAGAAACAGCCAACAGAATAGGAAAACAATTTTGCCAAGGATTCCTCAGACAGAGGACTAATATCAGAACATATAAAGAACTCAAAAAATTAGATCCTCCAAAATAAAAGACCCAATTAAAAAATGGGCAAGTAACATATACAGACACTTCACAGAAAAAGCACAAATGACCAATAAATACATAAAGACATGATCATAATCACTGGCCATTGGAGAAAAGGAAAACTGAGATTCCATCTTAACTCAGAAACAGTGGGGTAAGAAATCAAATCAAATCAAGAAATGAAATAATTATAGACACTGGTGAGGCTGAGAGGAAAAAGGAAGCCTTCCCCACCATTGGGAAGAACATAAAGAAGTACAACCACTACAGAAATCGGTGTGGAGATTCCTCAGAAAACTCAAACTAGAAAATTTTAGCTATTCCCTTTCTAGGTAGCTTCCCCAAAGAGGTAAAGATTCATATCACAAAAATACACACATTCTATTATGTATACTCATAACAGCTGTCTTAGAAGTGGCTTTGGGGCCTGGGGATTTAGCTCTGGTTCCGGTGCCTGTTTTGCAAGCACAAGGGCCCAGGTTCAATCCCCTGGTAACCACATACAGTACTGGGCGTGGGGACTCACACCCAGCAGCAATCAGTACCACATACCACAGTGCTGGGCGTGGTGTCTCATGCCTGTAATCCCAGCACTCGAGAGGCAGAGGCAGGAGGATTGCTGTGATGTGAGTTTGAGGCTGAGCTCAGGGCCAGCCTGAACTACAAAGTGAGACCCTGTCTCAAAAAAAAAATGAGGTTTTTATGTCAACCAAAAGGTGAAGGAATAAATAAAATATGGTATTTGTGCATGATAGAATACTACTCTGCCATAAAGATAAATCTGAAGTATTTGTAGGAAAATGGATGTATCTTGAAACCATGATATTAAGTGAAATAAATCAGACACACTAATTTAAATAGTAAATTGTTTCTCTTATATGAGAAACTCAAAGTAAAAATAAAGGATAGATATTAGGAAGTAGAGAGATCTTTCTCAAAAGAGAAGGGGATCAAGAGATGAGCAAGAGGATGAAAAGGAGAAAAAGAAGATGAAAAAGGAATTAAAATGTATTACATACACATAACAACTCTGCAAAAAGAATGTAAACATTACTTACTCCAATCATATACTAATGAAAAAGTAAATAAAATAAAAACAAAAACAGATGCAACTAGCTTGCTTTACTATAGACCTGTCATAAAGGGCTATGGATACCGGCCGTAGAATCACTACCTTCCACCATAAAGTAATTATTTGGGCCATAAAGCAGACTAGAACTGGAATCATGGGATTATTGGGATAGATTTTTAATTCTGAGCTATAAGTGGTTAAAACTCACAAATTTCTATTTGATTATCTCAGTTCCTTTCCCACTGCTAGGACAAAATACTCAACACCTACCAGTTAAAGGATGAGAGGTTTATTTTGGCTTATGGCTTGAATTGCTTTCAGTCCATAGGCAGCAAGTTTCAAGCAAGGCAGCATGGCAGACAGGCATGAAAAGGGGAGTTCATGGCACAGCAGGCTGGCAGCCGAGAGCCCTCAGGGAGTGTATTCAGTGTCACCTTCCAAGCCATGCCCAGGGACCTGCCTCTTCCCACCAGGCTTCACCTTGCAGTGTCACACCCACCTCTAAACCTATCAGTTGACTACTCCAGTATCACACAGCCATGACCCAGCCACCTCCCAAAGCTCTGCCTATGAGCACATGAGGCTATGGGGGACACCTAGATATAAACCGTCACACTGATTGTGATTCTTCTGGCTCAAGTAATAAGAATTCACTTAGAGGAGCTAAGGCCTAGTGGAATGGGGAGGGGGATTATCACAAGAAACGAGTTAAATAAAAAGCCAGGGCAGATCTCACAATAGACCAAGACTAGGATTTAGAAAGCCATCCAGATCCACAGTAGCATCTTCCTTTCACAACAGAACCTTCAAGGGAAGAGGACTGTCTGCCTTGACACCATGGTAGCTCATGGGTTCAAACAATACCTGCCAGTGCACACATCAAATCATTGTTGGATACGTGCGTTAGTCTCTCTGTTTCTCTGTGTGTGTCTCTCTCCAAGTATCTCTCTTTCTCTGTCTCTGTATCTCTGTCCCTGTCTCTCTCTCCCCTCTCTACACTTACAGCACTGACATCCACACACAGAAGGAGATTTGATACCATATCTGCTCAAGGTCAATTCATCACCTTCTTCTAATCTTACTCCCTATTTCCCTTGGCCATGAGCATTGTTTATCCTTCTCTGATATCTTTTGGTCCCTCTCTTTCTCTTCTAATTATCCCCCTGAAACCTGTTTATAAATCACATTCAGATTTCTTCCACTTTGGGTCCACCCTGGGTTGGGAGGACTCTTCTGATCCCTTGTGATTCCCCTCATCTCACGGTATTGTTTGCATAGTTCTGCAGTGTTCACTGACATGGATTAATGTTGTGATTTAACCCTCCCCTAAATGCACACAAAAACACTTACCACAAGGATCATGCTCTTCAAGAAGTCTCACTTGACTTGCCTGACTGGCTCAGTGTCCTGTGGGTCCTGTTCTACTGAAGGAGCTGTACTTGTCACAAAACACAAATTGTGTGCACACGTGCAGAATTCCCTGCCAACTGAATTAGTGAGCAAGGACCATGCCTTTTAGGGTCCGTGATTCTCTAGACCCTTGCACAGTGTCTGACCATAACAGAATACCAGTAGGAGTTTGGAAAATCAACTTCAACGATTGCATTGGAGGCAGTGGGAGCGGGGTCACCTTGTATTGTCAGCCAGGCTTTGGTGTCAGCCTGAAGAGGAAAATAGAGACTACACTACTTAGTGAATAACTCCATCAATAAGTTGTTTTAGTGAATACTTCATGTTGTGGGCCTTATAATTTATAAAATAATTAATTAGTCATTTACTCCTATAAGAAATTTGCTGATAGTTATTACAGCCACAATTTTCATTGCACTATTATCAAACAAAAGAATCATGAGTTCTCCCTATGGATTTTCACATGGCTTTGCATGAAGTAGGAGATGAAAAACTGAAATTGTGATTTCCTATAGAATGGAGTTCCTGAAGTTAGATTTCTGACATGAACCTATTCTCCTTCGTCTCCCTCCATTCTCTGACTTGATCAGTACAATGTCCTGCCTGATAGCACTACCTGCCTCCCCCAGAAAGCACCTCCACCAGGTAGTGGTGGAATTCATCCCTACAATGCCAGGGTCTCTGCAGACGTCTCCATTCTGGGATGCAGGTTGGAGGGGAAGGAGAAGGAGCAGGAATGCCTGCTGATACCAGGGATCATGAGTAACAAATACTTCACTTCCAAAAAGAAAACACTATATAATATTGATGTTTGTTCCATGAGATCTCTCTATTCTAAGACTTCAAGGAAACCAAAACATTCCAGGGAAGAGATCTACAAGTCTGGAATTAGGACACAGTATATGCTTTAAAAGCATCAGCAGAAGAGTTAAAGAAAGGCAGGCAGAGTCCTAACAGAACTTCCCTTCTTGGCTAGGTGTATGTTTAGAGCATCAAGAGCATCATGTAGTTTCATGTCCCTGGGAATCTGGGAACACCTACTTGTGGTGAGTGTCCATGTCTTAGGAGCTTGGGGGACCTAGGAGAGAAAGGCTTGAAATGATATCATTTGGAGGAGGCTGAAACTAAAGAAACATTTGCATGTCTAATGATTCCTCACCACTGGAGGGCATGAGTAAAATTGGAATTATTCTCTCTTGCATACAACACATACCCCTGCATCAATTTGTTGTCTGTTTAGACTGGTATGACTTCTTCTCCACAACTTAAAGAATCTGTTTTCCTCTTTTAATCAGTATGAGGCTCCGCAGCTTCTTCTACTTCGTGGAACATACAGACTTGGGCTTTAGAGGAGAACCGGCCGGATTGGCAAGGGCCCATCCCTCCTCAGTGTAAATCTTCGACTGTCATTTGCATTTTTCTCATTTTGGATTCCTGCTTCAATAGGCACATAGGACATTCTTGAGGGTATCTTGGCAACCCATGCCCATATTCACACGTGAAGGTACCTCGTCCCAGGTTGACTAATCCACTCCTCTAAATTACACGTCAGGCGACCATGGGATTTGCTGTTTTGTTCAATTTGGTGCAACTATGCAAGGCTTTTCAACATCTTAAGTTATGTGAAGCATATGTTAGAATAAATCGACTGACTTCTACTACTAGTTTTTGGCTCTGCTTCCAGAAAGCTTCCAAGTGGAAAAATGTAATATGCACCCAATATGAAACATCCTTTTCTCTGAGCTGGACTTGAAGTAAACAAAACAAGGACATTGAACCTGACTGGCCCTCTGTGATGTGCATGCTGGAATCTCAAAGGGAAGAGAAGCGAGGGCACAGAGCCACACTAATAAATTCTCTATGGGATTGGAAAGTGATTTCAAGTCCAGCCACAAAAGTAGTGTCCCAAATGCTCTCAGACTTATACATTTCTTTACTAAGGAAGAAGGTGGCTCTTCCAGTAAAAACTCAAATTTAAAATGCCAGTATCTGTAGGTGGGTCTCACTTGCCTGTTCTGAATGCAGTAAAGGGTAGGCCAGGTAGCATCCCCGGATCCTTCCACCACCGGTCTGTATCCAGCCATTTACATTTGCCTGAGGAGCTGACAAGAGTTTAAGCAAATTCAGTAATATCTAAGGACCTGCAGCAACAAACCTGGCCCAGCGGCTTAGGGTAGAGAAGTCACAACACAAAGAAACCAACGATGCCCCTATAAAGTAATTCCTCATAAACTAAGAAGGTCATCCATCATCAGGCAGGTAAGACTCAGCCAACAGCCTTACTCTGGAGAAAGCAGCCAGTCACAGAGCCCTCTAGAGAATCATCATGGCCCCAGGACTTAGGTACTAGAGGGTTTGAATGTTCTCTAGAGAAAAAAATGGCACTAAATTGATGGCCCTCCCCCACCCCCTTTACATTTTGCAGTGCTGGAGATCAAACCAAGGACCTTGGAGCATGTTAGACAAGCATTCTATCACTGAACCACAACCCCTCCCAGATCAATTGCTTTTTCTGCTCCAGACTTAGAGATATTTACAGATACTTGATGTTATAGGCAGTTGACCTCTAGTGTATAATAGTTTTAGGGTTTGATGACTCTGAACTGGAACTTCTTTTCAATCCTTCTACTCTCAGCTTGAAGAAGCAAGAGCAGCAGTGACTGAGACCATCTCAAAGCCCTGAGTAACAACAGCCTGATCTGTGGGCTCTCAGAGGCCTGGCCACACACAGACAAGGTCACTGTGTCAGGGAGGCAGGTCAGTAATGATGAGATGGAATTAGTGAAGTGTCCTCAACCAGGTCAAGACAGGGTAGGCCTGGGAAAGAACATGACTCCAAGTGCTGTCCATGATACATCTATTTCCCATCGAGACCAGGGAGTACTGAGCCATTTCACTGGCTGTAGAATTTTAATGGTGAAATGGAAGGAGGTAATCTCAGGTAAAAAGAGGGTAAAATGAGTATGGAGGAGAGAAAGTTAGAAAGAGGAGGACAAAGGCCTTTTTAGATAACCTATTCATAAGTAACTATTCATACATTTAAAAAAAGAAAACAAAGTTTCCTTTAACTCACTGTGAAGTCTAAAGAGTGCAGATCCTGTGCTGTATTCCCCTACTCCGTGTCCAGACAGCCAGCACTCAGGCATAAGCCCTCTGGAGGAGATGAGGAATCTCTGAGAATCTGACAGGCTGAGATAAAATCCTACAGAGGAGGGCCGTATGGCATTGGCATGCACAAATCTCAATACTCAAACTAGTTCTGCCCTTAGCACCTCATCATGTCAGACTCCAAGATCTGCCTGTGTCCAGAGCAGGTTCCACATCTCAAAATGTCAGTGTTGCCTAACTTGCATGAATGTTAAACTTTCAACAGTAACATAGCAGAGTCACAGAGTACATGAATGCCAACATATCTGGAACCAACAGAATGTGACCTTCAAGCTTTCCTAGTTCCAGGATGCTCCCAGTGAGGGACACAGATAGCTCCTCCACAACACCTGTCCCCACCCCCCACCCAGGGAGGCTAGAATTCTGGCTCACCCCCTCATACCATACTAGAGTAGCAACAGCTTAGGTAACTGCTAAAGAAACAATGCCTATATGAGCTACCATATACACTGAGAAGAGATTAATGTATGTGGCTGTTGTGGCTGTGTCTAGATGTTTCCCCAGAGCCACATGTGGCCACAGGTTGGGCTTTTTAAGAGGTGAGTGTCACAACACAAAGGATCTAGAGTGTGTGATGCTGGGGCTAATTCATGGTACAATGGTCGGCTCAAGAGTGCTAAGATGAAGGTTGTGAGATCTACCTGCTCTAAGCAGTCTAGATAAATGGGGGAAAGATGCTGTTAAGGTCCCTTGTTGCTTTTGCTACCTTGTGAGCACCATGAACTGTTCTCTGTGATGTTCCTCTGCCAGCTACCCTACTTTGGAGCCAGCTGATTATGGACTAAAACCTCTATAAACTGTAAGCTAAATAAATCTTTCTCCCTTTAACTTTGGGTATCAGGTATTTTGTCTCAATAATGAGAGAAAAGTAACTAATACAGTGATCATCTACCCTGACTCCTCAGAAGGCTATATGGTATTGTGGTATACTAATAAAGAAAAGCTGGTATAACTAAACAACTCTATACTCAGTGTTTTCAAGGGCTCTCTCTAGCTGAAATCTTTATTATTACATTAAGGACATTAAGACACATAAAGATACTAGACTCCCCTAGTTCAAATGGCCTACACAAATAACCTGACATGGAAAATAGCAGCCAAGTCACCCTATAGCTGCACCTCCCAATCTGTAAACTAAAGCACCCTGGGGTATCATAGCTGTACTGTGGGGTATTCTGAATCTTCAAGGAAAACACACCACTCTGCTGTTGGTCATTCTGCAAATTATTATTGCCAAGTTCTTTGGAATTAATCACCTAGTGAACAGAATTATTGGGCACTTCTTTAGGTGCTATGAAGAAATGATTGAGACTCTACAAAAGTAAAGAACAATCTGGAAATCCAGAGCAAAGTCTCCAGCTGGTCTACCCGTCTCACCATGCAGGGACTTCCAATCAGCTTTTTCTCCCTGTTCTTACCAGGAGTGGAAAACATTTAAGGTATCTGAGGGAATGCTCCTAATGCAGAGCTAAGAAAAGACACACATGCACATGTGCACACACACACACACACACACACACACACACACACACACAAACACACACAATGGAAAAATAGGAAGTAGCAGACTCTGCAGGGAAGACAGTTCAGGAAGGGGAAAGAAATAGAGGAAAAGGGAGCAAGATGTTTCTGAGGATCACAAAATGGTATTTTTCCCCTTCTCCATTTGCTATTGTCTCTTATACATATCCAATCACACTTATTCAAAGTACAGATAATCCCTGATGGCTGCAAAATCCTAGCCCAGATCGATAAAACCCTAAATATTTCAATCGATACTTGACACTCAAGCTAACCTTGCCAGGCTTAATAGATAATTAGCTAAACCTTGTGCTCTGCCAATTTCTGGACCTACTGCAAGCATTGGGAATGACCTTTTTAGATTATCTGATGAGCTCCCATGTGTCCACAAACAAAAGGTTCAGCCCGTCTTGGGAGGCATCCCTGCAGCATGTGTGCATTTCCCAGTACACTCTGGTCTTTGGATCTTATTTAAGCTTTAGCACAGTCCCATGGGTTAAAGAGCATCAAAAACAATTGCTGCAATTTGGGACCATATAAATGACAACGTTCTTAAAATCAAATTTGCCGCCTTCATGTCAAGTTACTGTCATTTTATTTTTGAATTCTATTTTTGTACATTAAGTACTGTGTCTATCAGGCAATTATGGGTACATTTTTGTCTTCTAAGAAAAACAAAAACAAAAAACTAATGTCTATAAGAGGGTCATTTTGCTCTTTAGTTTTTTCACAGAATTGGACTAAATCATGGCAATTAGTGTAACGGAAATGTTTACAGCAATCTCCGATGGCAGTTCCACTAATGTAATGATTTAGCTCAAGCCCAGTAAAATATGAACATGTATCATTAGGATGAATCAGAATCAAAAGCAAAGCAACTTTTTGCTAACAGTAATTCAACATACATCATCTCATCAGCATTGCCAACTATAAAATTAAGGATATACAATTAGTCAATCAGACGGTTCCTGAATTAATTAATTAAGCAAGGAAAATTAGCAAGCAAGGACAGGACTACATCCAACAACACACTTCCCCCTCTCAGAGCAATGCTTCCCATTAATTGTGATCTAGCTACCCAATAAAGCATAGGACTCAATTTCATGGCACAGTCTTAGTGATCAGGACATTTCTAGATCAGCCACCGCTTTGGAATTACATCCACTCAGCTGCCAAGAGGTCACCTGGCTTTGTTTCTGCTGTTAAGGATTATTTGCTCTCTTCTTTACCAGACAAAGCTACCTCTGGACTAATCCTTAAGGGTTCATTTAAGAGATGCCAAAAGAACTACGCTGAGAAGCCAGACTAAGCATACTCCTCCCCTATGAGGATTAAGAAGAAATTCCATAAATTTCCAGACCAAATATCTAAATATAGGTTATTTCCAGATCTGTTCTAGAAACAAAGAATATATTGTAATCATAAACAAAATACATAATAATATGTATTTTGAAAAGAGTTTCAACACACAAGGCATAAGCTAACAACTAAAGATCCATATTGATAATTCTATACCACAGTCATAGCTGGGACATTTAATCCTATCTAGTATTTAATGATCACACATGATTAGTGACATGAGAAATTTTATACTATATTGTGAAAAACATATGAAACTATATCCTTCCTAAGGTATGATCATTAAAGTATCAGTCATTTAAAAATATATTTGCACTATACTATACACATGCAAATGAAAAAAAGATAACCATCAATTGTCAATACCTCTGTGACCAAATTGGCTATCTCTGTGAAAGATACAGATAATTTTTATTTTCTTCTTTATATTTTCCCATATTTCTAATTTTCCTTATGTATACATGTATTATTTTCATAAACTCTCAAAATAATATTTAATCTCCATTTTTTAAAGCAGAACTTGTGTTCATCATCAGTCTGCCAAAAAGTAAAAAATAAAGCAGAGACAAGGATTTACTGCTAAATGAACCCATGACCAAGTCACAATAAAAAGCTTGATATTTAAGTTTGGAAACCAGTCTTAACAAGATGCTTTTCATTTCCTTAATTTAATCAGCAAGAATCCTTCCTTAATTATCACCTTTTCCAAGGGAAATCTACATTCCTCAGAAGACAGCTATGCATCTGTGCTCTTGTCATCCTTGAGCACATAACGTGGTGGAGGCATCAGGATCCGGCCAATTTACGCTGCAGCAAAAAGGTGATAACAACAAATCAGGAGGCCTGGCCCCCTTCCAGGCACTTGACCCCAGAGCACAGGACTGGGTTTGTTGACAGAACCTTGGTACCAGAACTGGCAGCAAGAGAGGAGCAGAGTTTGAGAATGAATTGAACAGAGCATCTCCAGGGGTGAGAGAGTACAGATGGATAAAGGAAATGCCCTCTGGCCAGAACTGAATGACTAGGGAGAGAAAATTGGGGAATATCAGGGAATGAACTGAATCCCTCTTCCTCACTATGGAATCCCTGGAGATTTTTAAATGCAGATCTACAGATTGCTGAGAGCCAATTTAGAGAAGGGAAAGAATTTGCTTAAGATCACAGACTTGGCAAACAGTTGAGCTAAGATCTAAACTCAAGCAAGTTGATTTCAATCCTGAATTTTTCCATTACCCAAATGTCTCTCGGGAAACAGAAGTCGAGTCTGATGTCCCTCATGCTTCCGGCTCTAGAATGCCTGCTATGACACTACAGAACACACTGAAGGCCGTGAGTACCCACAGCGTTACTCTCCTAGTATTCTAAATGCCTAGATCCCAGATGAAAACATGACTAAAAGGAGGAGGTGGAGGAGGAGGGAGAAACAAAGACAGTGGTAGGATATATAGTTGGTATAATCAGTCACAGTTTAGGACTGACAAAAAGAAACACAGAGGCCTGTGATTCGCACATCAGGGGATGTTGTTCATTGTGCGTGTCTGTTCCCTGGTGTTGTGTAACATGCCAGCCTTAAAAATGGGTGAATAAATGGAAATAATGCAGGGGATATAGTGTGGATTATTTGTCAATTGTTTGCTTATTCTAAAAGCATATACCATGTAGATAAGAGAAAGAGAGAAGACTGAAAGGATGACATAATTAATTGTATAAGGGTAGATGCCTGCTGGATGCAGGGACTCAGCATTTGCTGCCTAAGTAGAGCAGTCACTGTGTAAAAACTCCCTGCAGTCTGCTTCTCTGCAGGCATCGAAGTGGTCCAGAGCTGACAGATTCTGTTTGCACTCAGGTCACGTGGCCAGCACCCTCATACTCAGAAACTCTGTGCAGAGTTCCTCACAGCAGGGCTACAGAACAGGAGAACTGGGGAGCACCTACTGGGTCTCAGTTCACAAAATTTCCCTTTCCTCATAGGGCACAACTGATTCTTGGATCTTGTATTTAACACTTTTTTTAAAACCTACATTTGGTTTCACTTCTCAGTCTGGCAGGTTTTGGAATTAGTCTAGTGATATTTACATTATTATTTCTGTTTATATTTTGTCTTTATTTTTAAAATAAATTATATTTTCCTCTTAACTGGGTTATAATTGAGAAATTGAAATGGCATATATTTAAAATGTACAACTTGTTCTTTTGAAAGATGTATGCATTGTCCATAAATTAATGTAATCATTACATTTTACAAACATATACTAATAAAAATTTAAGAGAAGTTAAGAAAAAAGAAAAAATGTATACGTACTAAATTAAGTACTACTGAGGCTGAGCAATAATTTTGAAATGTATTATTTCTTTTATAATTGCTAATATTTTATTTTACTACATCAATTTTATATATATGTATATAGTAGCCTGCTTCAAAATCTAGCTTTTGCCAGGCCTGGTGGTACATACCTATATTCCTCACACTCAGGAGGCTCAGGAAGGAGTATTACTTCGAGTTTGGGGCCAGCCTGAGCTACACAGTGAATTCAAGTTCAACCTGAACTACAGAGTGAGACTATGCCTCTCTCTCTGCCTCTGTCTCTGTCTGTCTGTCTCTCTCTCTCTCTCTCTCTCTCTCTCTCTTTCTCTCTCTCACACACACACACACACACACACACATGTTCTTTAATTCAGTGGCAGCATATACAGATCTGTTTTATTCCTTTTTCTTTTTTGGTGCTGGGATTGAACCTAGGGCTTTGAACATGCTTAGTCTGTGTTTTACCACTGAGTTACTTCCAGTCAAACTGCTGTGTGATTAAAACTGCTGCATAGCCTGCGGTACCATTGTTTAATCACTCCCCTGCTGCCTACATTTTCTATCACAGTAATAGCACTATGGAAATGATTCTTCTTATATAGAAAACTTTTGGAACATTTCCAAGTTTTTCTCTGGGACAAACAACTGTAAGTAGAACTGCTATAAATTATAATAGCTTCAGCGAAAGTATCATACTCTAAGGTTCCACCAATTCACACTTTGACCAGTCATAAATGAATGTCTATTTCCTCAGTCTTCACCACCACTGGATATAATTGGTTTTGCAATAATCCACCAGGCAAAAATAGCACTTCACTGTTTTAATATTTATTTCATTAAGTACTACTGAGGCTGAGCAATAATTTTAAAATATATTATTTCTTTTATAATTGCCTAATATTTTATTTTACTACATCAATAGCTTTGTTTATTCCATCCTGATTTAAACTTCCATTTACAATTTATATTGAATCCTTATTTATCTTCAATTTTAGAAGTGCCTCTTCTCTTTCACTTATCTATTATTATGCCAGAAATTATTTTAATTAGTAATACGTAAATGTATTTTGGGACAACATTGGCAGATTTGTACTTTTTTTCCGGATGAATTTAAGAATTAGTTTGACACATTTCTCAAGAAAATTTCGTTTAATCAGGATTTGTTTGGGTTGTGTCTAGATGTTCTCTCAAAGCCTCATGCAGTCAGGTGGAGCTGTTTCAGAGGTGACTAAATGTACAATGTATGATCAATTCACGGTACAATGTTAGGATTAAAAGTACTAGGATTAAGGGTGGGTGGTTTCTAAATCATCACACTGATTGTTCTGCCCCCAGATCCCAGTAGCCTGGGAGTCTAGACACAATATAAGGGACAGAAGGAAGTTCGTCTTATCCCTCGCTTGCTTGCTTTTGTCATCTTCTGCTTGCTATGAACTGTTCCTCCTCTGCGGGGCCCCTCTGCCTGGCCACCTCACCTTGGATCAGCACACTGTGGACTGAAACCTCCAAAAAGCATGAGCTAAATAAACCTTTACCCCTCTAACTTTGGGGGTTGGGTATTTATCTCAGCAAAAGTAACAAAACAAGATTACTCTTGTATCACTTAGTAAAGTTTCATAGTTTGATTCATGTAAATCTTATAGTTCTTGCTGAATTTCTAAGTCTTTGTTTCTGTTTTGCACTGACTGAACATATTTAACTCCGGTTTGATGTGCCTTCACCGCTTTGCTATTTAACTACCACCTTTGACCACAATGCAAATAAAATCATCATTTTACATATTCTCTAAAATTTATTCAATCATCTTAAAGTGTGGTAGCTCATCCTGTTTCTTTGCTCCACATTTGCCAGTCAACTTGCTTTAGAAGCAGACAGCAGACTGACTCCTGGAACATTATCATGGTTTCTTAACTATGGACCATGACTGGTAGATCCACGTACTTCAAGAAACTTCCAGTCCTAAGCCTTTTTTGTACAAGGCTCACCACCTTGTCTCAATGACAGCAGCAACGTTTTTGGCTATCTCGTGCACAAATGTTCTATACAGAATTTCACTTGAAAGCAAACTTCACTGATTGAAAAAAAAAGAAGAATAGTTTTTAAAGTCACCATGTTGTGGTAGGAAACTCTGGAGACAACAGGCTGGGACAAATTCAAGAATGCTCACTAAAGGTTGGTAGCTAGGCCTGCAGAACCCTTGGGGTCCACTTCCTTATAGAGGAATATGACTGACAATCCACTATGCTTCCTTAGCCTGACAAACTGGGCCTCACCCTCCAGCACCTGCTGTCTTAGTTGCCACAGGACAGGCTAAACATCCTCCTTATTCAGTGATACAGACTTCGGTGTTCTGAAGCTTCGTCGGAGTCTGGCTCTCTGTCCAGAGCCTACCAAAGGCTAGCAATGACATTTAGAGACTATCCAAGCACTGTGAAGTTTACACCCTCCCTCAGGACTCTTAAGATCTATCTTCAGATGGAATTTGACTCAGATGGATAAATGTCTAGGCCTTGCCAATTCCACCGTGAGTGAAATAATTTTCACTCAAATAAATAATGTGCCCTGGTTTTGACTGTAGGACATGCCAACAAAGATTTGTGAATGAACAAATTAATCTATAAGCAATCAAATTTAAAGAGAATCAACTGCCGAAGCAAGAATCTAGTTCTGTCACCAAGGGAGCTTTTATTTAAAAGTCTATTAGAAAAAGAACTAATCACCTTAGTTTCTCCTTAGCCAAAATAAAGAATAACAAGAACTATCTTTGCATTGGTTAAAAGTTTAAGCCAAGTATTGAAAAATATGTGCTCAACATAAAAGTTCATTTTATAGTAAGTATTATTTCTGTCTTCACAATGAATGTTCACTATAAAGTCTTTGCTTTGTGCCTAGCAGAATGGTTTAGTTGTTTTTACACATTATTTAATATTCAGGGTTTTATAACAGCAAATGCACTTAAATTTTCAAGACATATTTACAATTTAAGACTTTCACAGTGAACAACTGTATTTTTAAGCTTAAAGGAACAAGCATGTGACAGGTTGGTTATAGGACCATCCATTTCTCTCACCATAGAAATAAACCAGATGGAGAGAAGAAAGAAATAAATCTCTTCAACAACATAAAATAGTATTATTAAAAATGCTATATATATATATATGTCTTATTTAAGTGGAATTTCTATTTTCATATTGTAATATTTTTTAAATGGTAGAATCACTGATTCAAGGCTTATTTCCTTTGTGCTTACAGAGGAGAGAGGCTCTCCCAGTAGGTGGCACCACATAAAGATCTGAGGATTTTTGTACTTCCGGGCTGTTTCACAACAGCCAGCTTGGTGTAGGTGGTGAAGGGGAGCACTATTGTGTTTGCACAGCTCTCTGGGCACTAGACCAAAACTTGCAGAATATTTTTGGTTTGTTGTTATGCATAGTTCTCCAGATCCATTTCTAAGGATAAGTTTTTAATACTGTATTATTTTAACATTAACTTCTACCAGCTATAAAAAAAAAAAAAAACTTTCTCTGTAAAGCAAAGGAAATGATTATAAGAATTATTTTGTACTTTCCATTCCACTTGAACAACCTAATATCTAACCATTTACAATATATACTTGGTCCTGACATCTTTAGGGAAGGAGGACAGAGCCCATCAGAGGAAGCCTTAAGTCCTTGATACCTTCTGTCCCAGACATGCCCCCAGAAGACTCCATGGATGAAAGCATAGCACAAGGGACATATCAGTCAATAGGCTGGGGCAGGGGTAAGATATTTTCCATGGAAAATAGACTAATGGCTCCATTTATTTTAATTTTTGCTTCAGTATATAGCAAGGGATTTCTGGAACATACTAAAATTAAATCTGTTCCTGATAGATGGACAAGGAAATGGATATTCATGCAGTTGTTATTAATCCTTGACTCTGAAAGATGACAAAAATACACAAACACACACCATTCATCATCCCTCTGCTTCCCTAACATTTTTAGAGTCATAAAAAATGGCTAGGACCTGAGGATTTAGCTCAGTGGTTCCAGCACCTGAGCAAGTGCAAGGTCCTGAGTTTGGCCCCTGGTAACCATATACCACAATGTCTAGTGTAGTGATTCATGCCCATCAGTGATCAGTACCACATACCACAGTGCCAGGCGTGGTAACTCACACATGTAATCCCAGTACTCGGAAGGCAGAGACAGGAGGATTGCTGTGAGTTCCAAGCTCACCTGGGCTACCCAGTGAGTTCAAGGCCAGCCTCAACTAAAAAGGAGAGACCTTGTCTCAAAAAAAAAAAAAAGGCTGAAAAGTTACCAAAGGAAGGTACTGAAGATATTAAAGTAACTCCAAAGGGAAGCCTCACTCTAGACCTTCTACTGCCAAAATATCATACAGCAAGATCCACCAAGTAGACAATTGACTTTCAAGACAAGTGTGTGTAAGACATTGGTGTTCGAGGATCATCGAAACTGAAAAAAGCTTAATTATCAGACACTCACAGGGTGAAGTGAGCAGGTAGATATTTCCCCACCATGATCCGAGGAGGTATCAGTAACAAGGTGAGAAGCTCAGCTTATGTCATGGGAGGTACCTGAACACAATGCAGTTCAGTACAGTTGGTTCAGCAAATCTTTGTGATGTTTTATTCTGCTCTCTTATTTGGACATTAAGGAACTGAGACTCTGAAACTCAGAGTGATCAAATAGTTTGCCAAAAGTTTCCCAGCTATTTAGTAGTTGGGTGGAAAAAAAGAATATGGGTTTTCTCTGACATCCATGAAATGCTCTCTATACCTGTTATGGTTTGGATCTGAAATGTTCCTCAAAGTTCACAAATTGAAAGCTTGGTCACCAGCATTATCAGGGGAGAGGCCTACTCGGAGGAAGTAGATTGCTAGGGTTGTCAGCACTTCCTTCCCTTGCTTTCTGGATAGTGTGAGGAGAGAAGTTTTTCTCAGCCATCCCTTCTACCGTGATGTTCTTTCTGCTTCACCGTGGGGATAGACGCCACGGAGCAGTTTGACAATGGACTGAGACTTCTGAATCCATGAGCCAAAATAAATTTTCCTCCTTTAAATTGATTTCCTCTGGTATTTTGTCACGGTGACAGGAAAGCTAATGCAACACTCAAAGTACAGTTGAACATTGCCTCTTGATGTGGCCCCTAATCTTCCTGCACAAATATCAGCAACATTCTTAACATAACTGAATTTGCAATCATTTCTTTGTCTCTCTAGAAAACTCACCATGTTTTATCACCTTTTTGATCCAATGCCTAACACAATACCCACCACATATTACAATATAAAGTAATACTACTAACAACAGCTTTCAAGTGCTCCTACATTCTTGGTTCACATCAGGCCGATGCTAACATGTTACCTCCTTTGATCCCTATTATACTTTTGAGGCAAGTACCATTGTTGCTTCCATTTGAATTTGGAAATTGACACCCAGAAAGCAGCATGCCCAGGAAATGGCAGAATTCAGCCTTCTTCTCAGCTCTGTCTGGCTATTCCATGTATCTTTGTTCAATAAGCAAATGAAGGAACGAGCCTGGAGTAAGGTACTATACCCTCGTTTCCACTGCAGCTTTGCCATTTTGTAAGCACTGAGACTAAGAAAGCAACACCATCAACTCCTTTCCTTCTCACAATGTAAAGCAGAAGGTTATGTTTTTGGACAGAGCATGGCTGAGAAAGTTTGTCTGGCTCATAGGAAATGCTGAGACAGTTATATTGTGTCCATGTTTTAAGGTGCTTAATATATTAAAACACGAATTTGTACTGAAATAGAGTTATAGAAACAATAGAATTTTTTCTTTTTCTTTTTCTTTTTTTTTTTTTTTTTTTTTTTTTTTTTTGAGACAGAGTCTTGCTATGTAGTTCAGGCTGGCCCTGAGCTCAACTTCCAACTCACATCACAGCAATCCTCCTGCCTCTGCCTCCCAAGTGCTGGGATTAGAGGCATGAGACACCACAGCAATCCTCCTGCCTCTGCCTCCCAAGTGCTGGGATTAGAGGCATGAGCCACCACAGCCGGCACTGTGGTATGTGGTGCTGATTGCTGCTGGGCATGAGTCTCCACACCCAGTATTGTATGTGGTTAACCAGGGATTGAACCCTGGTCCTTGTGCTTGTGAGACAGGTGCCAGAACCACTGAGCTAAATCCCCAGCCCAAGATAGAATATTTTCAATGGTTAATCTTGGCAACATAGTCCTCTCCGGTAGCTTGATTCAAGGATAAAGTCAAAACGTAAATTTCAAGACTTGATGAATGTGAACCCATGACCAAAAGACCTTCTGAGCTACTCTAGGATAAGCCCCATAAGTCTAAATCCATCCTGAATTATCTGTGTTTGCTGTTGCACCAAAGCACTTATTGTATGGAATACCTAATAATTAGTACTTCTGTTAAATGGTTATTTTAGCCAGTGCATGTCACTGAAGAAAATACCTGAGTATCAAATGAAGTTACCCTCTATCCCATACCTACTTGATGGATTAGGTCAAGTATCAAATAAAGTTACACTCTATCCCACACCTACTTGACAGATTGGCTCATAACAGAAACATATGAATACATTCAATTTTCTTCTTTCCATAAATTATTATTTGAAAAAAATTATAAGTTGCTCACATTTCAGCATGAATCTCAATAGTTGGTGTTGCATTAATTGAAAACTGTGAGTCTCATCTTAGGTGGAAATAAATTGAATTTGTGTAAGTCATGATATTTTCTGCTATCATTTTTCAGAAGCATAACCACAGCAAAAAGATTTTTTGATTTGTCAATCTTTGAACTATGTCTATCAAAGAGCTGAAAGAAGCCAGGAAAGAAGGAAGAAGAGAGGAAAGGAGGGAAATGAAGAGGAGCTTACAGAAAATATCCAAATATTCATGAGATTCTTGTTGTTTCATAATATTGTCAGAACCGCTAGGTATTTTTTGTCGCCCCATAATAGCAACAAAAATGACATGGTCCTACAGAGCACTTAAAAAGTTACTTTTAAAAAATAAAAGCAAGCAATGAGAAAATGACATAGAGATCTTCCTACAATTCAGAAACTCTTTCACTGAGGGAGGGATTACTTTCTCAGTCTCCTTCTCTGTCACCCAGGCTAACAACACACACACACATACATGAGCACACAAGAAGACAGTGCTGGGGAGTACGGGGTAGGTCAGTGTGAGTCCAGTGAAAACAAGTCAGCCACTTCCAGAACAGATACGTGGTCATTTGAAAGGCTGGAGCCACTTCCCGAGCCAAACAGAAATTGAACTACTGGCTCAGTTAACCAGTTTTTTAACATTTTAGTCAGAAATTTAACAAGTGAGAAATTTTCATACTCAATACAAAAACCAATATTTAAAGAATGCTACATGCACATACTTGCCATCTAGGCAAATATTTGTTAAGACCATCTAGCAAATTTGTTCTATCTTCTATGTGTTGTGTCAACAATTCTAGAACATCATTAGTCAGCAGCATTACCCAGTTTCCATGAACACTACTTTTCTTTTAAGTGGGTGCTTACAAAAGCAAATATTAACAATGTACTTTTTGGAATATAGTATGTGCATAACAGGAGACATGGTGAACAGTTAATGTTCCCCCTTAGGGTCAATCTCTTTGCCGTTAAACTGAAAAATACCTATTAACATATATAAACTGAAAAATACCTATTAACATATGGACAGGCATCAAAGAAAGTTCACCTTGCTGTTCACAGAGATATGCCCACCATGGCTATGTGCTCACTGAATCTTTGCTGAGTTGATCATATTTGGGCATACCACCACAGGAGCTTAACACTGAATTTAAAATGCATCATCTGATAATAATGATGACTCGCTTAGTATACCTCTGTACATAACAGCAGTATCAGTATCAGGATATTAAATTATCCTCAAGTTAAAAAAAAAAAAACTGAAAGCAGAACTTGAATTCCAAAGCATATTCTCAGAGTGCATGCCCTGTGAATCCTTGCCATGTCCAGTTTGTATATGGTGAGCAGAAGGTCCAGGGCCCCAGTGAGGTGATGCCCATGATCACCAAGATCCAGCATTTCATCTCCATGGGTATCACTTCTGGGGTTCAATGGGATGAACACCCTCCTGACAGAGACTATGGTTACGAGATGTCACTCAACATTAGAAATAATCTCCACATGATGACTATCATGCAGCCCTATCCGGCAGGGGCCCCCCAAGGAAAGACACCCATGTGGCAGACCAGGCGTGGGTCCCTCCCAGGACTCACTCCCTGCAGCACAGGTCTGAGCACAGGTGCATGCTTGGACAGAAAGGCACCTGCTCCCCAGCCATGCTCAGATTTTCCTCCACAAATTCTGACCCAGCCTCTCCCACCCCGTGGAAACAGTGCTTTCAGAGTTTCTCTCTTCTCTATGCTGTCTGCACCACATCTTTAAGATCCCCCATCCCCACCTCCAAGACAATCCCTGCATCTTCATTTTTTGCCACAATTCTGGCAGAATTTCCAAGAGTCTTTTGCCAAATCCAATAACTGTCATTGACAATAAGGCTCCAATGCAGGGAGCAGGCAGGAATATTTTTTATACCTTATCAAATCAAAAACTAACTCCAGAAATATAATGGAATTCTCCAAGACAGATATTTTTATTGCATGCTAACAAAAATAATATTTGAACGGGTGGTTGCATGAATTGAATCTTTTACCCTCTCAGCCCCTAAATTTTATGGTGTTTGGGGATGGAGCTTTCAACTAATACTAGGAGTAGCTTTGACAAAATTGTCCCTGAAATTCTTTTCAGTTCCAAATTGAAACTATGTGTCATTTATAAAAATCCATTTTTGTTGGTGGGAAATACTAAACGTGGGTACAGTGAAATTGAGGGTTAAATAATTTTTTTTAAATAATAATGACAAACTTAATAAAATCCTCAAAAAGTACTGATATAATCCTGAGACTCATCCAGTACACATTCTATCTTGTGGACCACTTCAAATATATGTTATTACTATCACCATTTTCTTACTTATGGGCTAAGCTTTTGATACTGAAATGTAAGCGGCCCTGTTCCTAAAGGTACAATACTGATAAATTGATTAAGCAAAGATACAGCTTAGTGGCATGATATAAAATATAAACTAACTTTTCTCAAATATGTGTAAGTTACAGACTCATTAGACTCAATTAAGAGTGTCAAAGAGTTAGTGACGGGCTAATAAGGTAACATGTCAGTTTGAGATGGTAACACCAGAAGTGAGTCATGCTGACTTCGAGAGATTTTATGAGCTCAGACTGCTCTCTCAAATGTTCTTTTCCCTATTCCCTACCGTTCTTCAGTAACGGGGATTGAACCTGGGTCCTTCACGCTGAGGTACATCCCCCCTCGTCCTTTTTAAATTTTGAGACAAAGTCTCACTAAATTGCTCAGAGTAGGCTTGAACTTGCGATCTTCTTGCCTCAGCCCCCGCTGAGATGACATGTAGTTCAGCTGACCCCGAGCTCAGCCTCCAACTCACATCACAGCAATCCTCCTGCCTCTGCCTCCCAAGTGCTGGGATTACAGGCGTGAGCCACCACACCCGGCACTGGAATGTGGTACTGGTTGCTGCTGGGGTGAGTCTCCACACCCAGTATGGTATGTGGTTACCGGGGATAGAACCTGGGTCCTTGGGCTTGCAAGACAGGCACCGAAACCACTGAGCTAACTCCCCAGCCCTGAAATTTTCGTACTCAATATAAAAACCACCCAAGTGTGCCACCACCCTTGGTCCTGGACTCCACCCTGCCTCAGCCCCACACATACACTCTTCCTCACGCTTCCAAGCTGTTGACACACAAAAGTACCTTGGTCTCTGTAGAAAGGAAATGGAGTGCTGGTTACTCAGAGCAGAAGAAAAGGAATTCGAGATCCTTAGTGTAAAGAAATCTTCTGTAGCTAAAGAAAAACAAGGGTTACTTTTTGAGGGGATCAAAGTGTTCTAGAAAATGATCGTGGGAAGCACTACATATACACTGAATATACTAAAAAACCCAGAACTGAATACTTCAGTCAGTTGTATCATATGCAAATTATACTATTAGAGCTGTTTTTAAAAACCTGTACCTGGCTTATGCCGGAATGTCCACTTTGGAGTAGCCTGGATGAAATGTAAGGCAGGGGACAAAAAGGAGCAGAGCCTGAGCTACGCCTTGAGGGCTCTACTCCACAACAGAGATAAACATCCTCAGCCACAGCCCACTTCCCCTCTGAGCCTTCACCTTCCATCTCCGGGGGCCAAGTCCCAGCTGCCAGGACAAGGAAACAGTCTTCCAGCTCCAAGGAGTAAACCTCTCCCCAGGCTACTGAGCGCTTATCAACGCCTTATCCAAGTGGGTCTGGGAAGTATGCAGGATCCACAGAGGCAGACTGCAAGGCGCTGGGCTCTGGGCTCCCCCTCTCCCGTGGGGAGTGCATTAACATGCAGATCTGGCACAGCACTTTCCTCTAGTGCTTGCAACACACCTCCCGCCTGATTCCTATCCAAAATTCTAATTAATAGCAAACCATATTTTCACACAACCCTGGCAGTTTGAATATGCAAGTGCTTATTCAATGCTCCGCAGACCCCACGCACCCTTTCCCAGCACATGGCTCCATACAAGGCCCTCGTGTCTGAAATGCAGACGGTGGCGCCTCGCTGTCACCAGCTAACGGCGTGGCAGCTGTGCTTCCCAAAGCCAACAAAGTGGGTCCCACGCGCAGAAGACATGCCTCAGCTCCCAGCCGCCATCTGCCTGGCTGCTGGGTGCAGGCCTCAGCACAGAGAGACAGCTGCCCTTGACAATGGGGGAAACAGCAGCGCTTCCTCAGCGCCTTTGGCAACAGGGAAAAAAATCTCGGCAGAAAGAATATGTAAAATTGCCACAAATTTCAGATGCAACTGCTATTATGCCTCCTCGCAGCTAAATGATCACACTCAGAGGATGGGTTCTGTTTAGCAACTGTAACAATTAGGCACATTTATCTAGAATAAGACACTAACAAGGCTAAAAGACTATTGTCCCGGACAAAGAGTCTCTCTCACAGGCTTTCCCACAATAAATGATACCTTTACAAAAAGTAAAACCTCTTCCAAAACCCATCTTTGATGTAAAACGACTGTCACTAATTACTTTGTCGTAAGCACAAATAAAAATTGCTTTCCTCAAAATTCCTAATGCTAAATAAATTACTGTAGTCAAAAAGATGTACTCAATTAATTCCCTATTAAGGGTGTTGCAAAATCTAAGCAATTGTTCTCAGGGAAGTTAGGCAGTGCCAGAAAACATTTATCACTTATCTTAGTAATGACAGTGTTTACTTAGAAAGTTCTAAAAGTTAAAAACAAAAATGCAAGGATTATTTTTGTAAGTCAAGTCTCAGAACCAAAGGAGGTCAAAACCCACAACCTCACCTGGGGGCTTCTTACAGCAGAATCCCAGCCCCCACCCAGGCCCACTCCTTCCCATGAGCCTGTTGGCCTGACGCCCCGACAAAGGCAGAACATTAATGGGCTACTGGTCCCCAGTGCAATGTGCACAGAGCAATCCATTAGGAGCATGAGGAGAGAAGAGGAAGATGTTTATTATTAATTATATACTTTTTAAAGTCTATTTTTTACATTGCTTATCCATAGTACCTAATAAATAAATTAGAAATAAATAAATAAATTGGGGGCATGAGCTCAGGAAGGTTTGGAGAATCCTGCTGTGGAAGGCACAGAGGGTCTCAGGCTGGGAGGGATAGGATCAGACTTGCAGTTTGAGAGACAATCCACAGAGGTTTGGCAGGTTAATGAGAGACTACGAGCCAGAAGGTGGAGAGACCTATTAGGTTTTCACCGCACTCTGTCCGAAGAAAGGCAGCATGAGCCCGTGGGCACCTTACAGACGATGACCCCCCTCTGCAGAGCGGTCCACACAGCCACTACCAGACCTTTTCCAGAACTCTGGAGGAGGGTGGAGCACCAGGGCTTCCTGGGAAATATGCCTCCAAGCTTCAGTGTGCCTGTTCAACAATCCAGGACCAAACCTTGACTCTGCTCTAGCCAGTTATGGCCGTGCAGTGTTGCACTTATTCTTGTCTTCTCCTTTCTCCAAGAGGTTGTTCCTGACCTGAGAGGACTCTTGGCCCCTCCTGTAGTACGAGTCAATGGCTTCGGTGGATAGAGGTCCTGGGCCACCATGAGGAGCAGTCCCAGGGCCTACGGCTGGACCCAGAAACCATGCATGAGCTCAGCACCATCAGGAATGTTGAGTGCACTTTCATTTTAGTCCTATACCAGGGACCACCCCATGACACACAGCAGCTCTGCCTGCTGCTTTTCAGTATCTCAGTGTTTCCATTCCCAAGCTTCGCCTCAAAGACCCGTCCAAACAGGGGTGAGGACCAGTGTGGCCCAGACGGAAGCCATGGGATGGAAGCCAGCTCCTACTCAGGAAGATATGTGTCTTTGGCTGCTGGATTGTGGGTCCAGCTTGAGGGGGGTGTGTGGGGAGCTCCACAAAGAGTGACTGGGCTGAAGGGGACACTTTTACTAAGAGGTTAACAAATATTTCAGGATTACAACAAGTACAGTCATGATGATGTATATACCACCAAAGAGATGGGTAATATTTGGCTGCTCTATTAAAGTTTCCCCCCGTGTTCTCTCCCTTCTTAGCAAAAGACAATGTGCACCTAGAGCCACTGGGGGCTTTGCCATGGAAGAGATCACTAAAGAAACTAAATACAGTACACACATAGCTATAGAACCCACCTCAGGGGTGCTGTCTGAGCACAAATAGAACTATCTTAAATAGTAATGTACTCTACAGATTCTTGACTCTCCAGCTAGCACTGAATAAATGTACATTTTCCTCCTAATTGTTTTCAGACCACTGACTAGAATTACAGCACAAAAAGGCCGCTGTCATGTTCTGTATACATTTTTAATAGACATCTTTAAACATTTAGACAAAATATTATTTTTAAATGGCAATTCTTTAACTGGTAAATGTAATTATCTAACTTTAAAGAAAAAAAAAAAAAACCCTGACAATCAAAATATTCTGTCACTGCTCTATCGAAGCACCTAAAATATCTTTTCAGCAAACGAAATGATTCTTTATTTTATGCTTTTAAAAATGCATTAGGGTAATTGCTTTGCAAAAATCACCTTCTCTGCTCCAAGTGTTGCTGCCACGTCCCTCACATGTCCATCAATTGTGCACACTGTCATGATATCTTGATGATCACCAGGGGTGAGTCCCCCTAACAGCATGTTTATAAGACTGTTCAGTTGAGCAATCTGCAAAATAATTATATTTCAATGGAGATATTATACTGTGAAAAAATCTATTATATGTCAAGTGCTAAATGAAGCAGTTATAGGAGCAAGACACATTTATTAGTGCTTTTAATCAAAGCAAATAACTTGTGCAACTTGATCATTTCATTGTTTTCTTGAGATTTTAATTTGCTTCTTTAATAATGAAAATATACTTTTCAACTAGCAGCTGCCCTTTTACTTCTAGGTGAACAAAACACAAGATTTCTTTTGCACAATGTTGTTTTACCATCTCCCTGTGGCTGGAATCTGTTTCCCCAAAGTCCTAGGGCAAAAAATATACACAGAAGCCAGTTGCATTACAAAGATTATCCAGAAGTACACATTTCCTTCAGTCCAAAGAGAAACTAAGAGACCCTTAACCCCATCGGTCGGTGGCAGAAGAGCTAAGGAACTTTTGCTCTTGTGTGTTTTATTTGTTCCTCTGTAAAGTTTAAAGTTCAAGCAAAGGAGGCTCTTTGTGGGCTTTGCATTAAACACCAATGTGCTTTCTTTCAATGTGCAGATCATCAGCACTACCACAGCAGGAGACCTGAGCTACCTCTCAGGACTAAATTTCAAAAGGTACATTTGTATTTCCAGAAAATGTTATGTCTATAAAGAAATCACCCCTTTAAACCTCAAACTGTAATACAAAGCCGTTGACTCTAACAATGGGTCTCCCCATACCTAGAGGAGTCTCACCACAGACTCTGTGCCCTACAGTATTGTGCATTTCTTGTGGGAATGCAACTCTCATGGCCTAACGGCTGCTTGTGCGCCTGGTTAGGGTTTATGTGAGCTATTTGTGTTCACTCCCACAATACTAGTAACAGTCCCTATGAAATAAACCTTGTCATCATCTCTGTTTATTGATGAGGAAACTGAAACAAGGGAGATGAAGGAACTGGCCCGGTCACCTCACTGATTTCCCTTGCTGTGCCCTGCAGATGTGCAGTCAGTCTTTACTGACAGCCACAAACCTGCTCAAGTCTCTTCCATGTAAACCCTTCCACATCTTTGTCTACGACTCAGAGAGCCTCACATCTGAGCACTGGCCAAAATCACTTGAACAGCAAAGTCCAGCTGATAAGGAGGTCACAGGGAGCCAGAGCTGCTGCAGGATCTATCCTCCTTTGCCCTGAGGCTCAAAAGTCCCAGGCGACAGAAAACCATTGGTCATTCACTTTCCTGCCATCTATAATCTTATTTGCAGAGAAGATCCATTTGAAATCCCATCCCAGCCTCACTCTAGGATTTCCCTTTCTAATATCTGCCTGTTTTCCAAGCAGGAAGTGTGACTAATCACAACATTGTGACTGGAAGAGCCCGTAGAGGGCTCTCGGTGCCAGGTCTGATTAAGACTCTGCGCTCTTCAGGCTGCATGAGCAGGGCCTGCAGCAGGAGGGTGCTCCTGTTCCACGTCACCCCCACACCGGCACCGTAGGCCACAGTGAGGAAAGAGAGGGGTGCTCCACACCAACACAGGCCATCCCAGGACAGAGGTGGTTCTGCCAGTCGCCACCTCCTTCACCCTCTAGCCACCAGCTCTGCCTGCCTGTGACCACCCAAGAGGGATGCTTTAGGGCACTGACATCCCTCACTTTAGTAAGGTCTGGGAAAAGAGCTTTCCAAAACAAAGCAGGTCAAATGGTGCCAGGAGTTAATGGGGGAAACCAGCTTGGGCATTGTGGGAGCCTGAGGGGTGCAAGTGTGACAGCATGTGCACATGTGTAAGAGAGGGAACATGTGTGTGCACATGTGCGTGGTATTCAAGCATGTGCATTAGGCTTGAGGTGGACAAGGTCCAGGGAACACAACCAGTGATCTGTTCTTACCATTCTGAGCAAGAATAAAGGAAAAATAAAACCCTGTTGCACTCAGGACACCATCTTCCGTTGGAGAAATCACTAAAGTTTAGATCAAGAATTTTCTTCTCAGGATAAGTAAGCATCATGTCCCTTTATAACTGGAATATTGATCATTGACTATGCACACCAGCTGTGCAAGCATTTCATATGACTCCTAACACCTACCCTATGAAAAATATACTATTATTTCCACTTTTCAGATGAGTAAACTCGGACTCTGAGAGGGCAAGTCATTTCTTCAATCATATACATCTACTAAAAGGTGAGGTTAGGAGTCGAATTGTGCAGTCTAAAGTCAGTGCTAATACTTTACTTCATTCCTAGTGTTAAAACACGGAGCTCACTAATTTGTACCATTTCCATCTGCAGCCAAGTTCACAGCAGTATAGGGTCTGTCTCAGTTGCTGATGAGTTAAAGATCGCTGGGAGTGTGCCACAATCCAGGCTTGGGTGGGCTGGGGATGGCTGGATAGTAGACTGTGTGTTCAGCACGCATGATACCCTCGGCTCCATTTCTAGCACCAAAACCAAACAAAAATACAAAGTCGCTTGCTATATCCTTGTGATTCTGATTCTTCTATCTGAGATTGGTCCTAGGCATTGCACTGTGAACTAGCATTCTAGCTGATTCTGGAGCAGGTGCAGACACTTGTTTTCTGTACGGCTCAGAATCACAGGCCATGCCAACTTCCATGTTTCTGTCCCTGTTCTACAGGGGGCTCATCCTGCCTCTCCATTCCCTGGACATGCACAGGTAGGAATGTACAAGTGCAAGACTAAATGACAGCAAAGTTTTAAAGAAGTAATTATTTTTTGCAATTCTAAAATTGAGAGAGGGAAATAGTCTATTGCCTAGAATCTCTAAGTATATCAAAAACAAAAGCCTAGCCAGGCTGGGATGCGGCTCCATGACAGAGTGCTTGCTTAACATATCTGCAAAGCGCTGGTTTGATCCTTAGCCTTAAAAAGAAAAAGGCAAGCTGGCCTATTTGGAAAGACAGTCAGCTCTGTGAGAGCAGGCACCATAGCTAGCGCTTATTAGCACACAACCAAACATGCAGGTGGGAAAACGAGCACAGGGTGCAGTCAGAGTCAGGAATTTGGGCATTTCTAATAGACACATGCGAAGCAAGGCTGCTTGCCAGGTACTGTTGATAACTGACTGGCAGCTCCTTGTGGCCGGGGCTCTGCTGCATCCCCAGCAGGGTGTTTAGCAGCATCCCCAGCTGCTCCTGCCAGACGACCGGAATGCCCACTCCCTGCAGTCCAAACGTCCAAAACTACAAGTCCAGACATAGGCAAGGGACCCGTGGGTGGCAAATTCTTCCCTGATTGAAAACCACTGCTTTAACAGAAGTAAAAAAAAATCCTGAATATTTTAAATGCTTAACAAATTCCCTATTCCTTTCAAGTCTTTATCTCTAACAACATCCTGTTCTTTTTCCATAACCTCAGAAATTTTGAAAACTCTGAACTCTTTTCAGAACACTGTTCTGTAGTGCTTTTGAAAAGTGACAAAAAGGCACAACAATGTCAAATTTCAAAACACTGGGAGAAGAATAAATATAATAAATTTCAGAGAGAAAAATTACATATCAAAAGAGAGAAGTCAGAATGGTATAGGACCTCTTCCAGATGCTAGAAGATGTAGACAAATACAGTGACAATTCTGAAGGACAGTTATTTTCCATCTAGAATTACATACTTAGCCTGATATGCAATACAAGGTTTAAAAAGTTAGTTTTAGACACACAAGTAATCGAAAACTTCGCTTCTCACATACTTTTTCCTAAGAAGCTCCTGGAAGATGCCCTCCAATAAACTAAGAGAACCAATCCAGAAACGCGAGGCCCAGCCAGGAGGGTATCTAATTTGAGAGTGGGGACGTGTGACCTCCCCAGACCCGAACAGCACCGACTCCAGATGTCAGGAAGGATGGAGAACTGGGCGGCAGAAGTCTATGGGAGGAAGCACAGGAAGGACTGAGTGCTCACAACTGGACATACCATATGTAGACACTGACTGACAGGCCTGTTAACAACTTTGGAGAAAATTTAATGACATGTGCTTAGAATCAAGCAAAGAGAAACAAGGGCAAATGTTTATGCCAGGAAAAAAAAAAAAAAAAAAAAGCTGGTTTGAGGGTAAATAATTATATAACATAATTCTGGTATATAGTTTTGACTGAGCAATCCATGATATAAACAAACGCTATGGTTTGAATGTGTCCCATCCAAAATTCAGGTGACACTGTCTCTCCACTGTGGTGGTCATGA
>PVIR01017670.1:0-34563 GCA_004026965.1 Petromus typicus | reverse complement strand
CACAAAAGCGAGACCCTGTCTCAAAAAACCTAAAAAAAAAAAAAAAAAAAAAAAAAAAAAAAAAAAAAAAAAAAAAAAAAAAAAAAAAAAAAAAAAAAAAAAAAAAAAAAAAAAAAAAAAAAAAAAAAAAAAAAAAAAAAAAAAAAAAAAAAAAAAAAAAAAAAAAAAAAAAAAAAAAAAAAAAAAAAAAAAAAAAAAATTCACATAAATGACAAAGCATAGAATCAGTACTTAATATAGTATTCAGAAGTGGCTCTACTCCACTTCTATGAGTATGAAACAGAGGTTATAAATCTTGCCTCAGAGACTACTTGGATTACTAATTTGTTTCTCTAACTATATGAGAACTGTATCCTGTCACCAGAAAAAAAGAAAGAAGAAAAAAAAAAGAAAGAAAGAAAAAACTCCAATTAGCATGTCAGACTCCATGGGAAGGCCAATCTAAAACAAAGAAATTAAATTATTAGAGAAATCTTTGTCTTAGAGTCAAAAATAATTAAAAACTCCCACATGGAGAACAGAGTACACTTATTGTAAAATTCAATAGCATTCTCATTCTAAGTAAAATTAACAATTACATATCTATCTTTAAACATATTTTTATTTAACTACAAAACTTCAGCATTTTTTATTTATGATTTTGACATTTAAGCTTCTGGTAGGGTGTGAAAAAATAACCATAGCGATTTAAATATATTACTTCTTTTCTTCGATTTGTTTTTCTTTACTTTGAAAACCACACAGTTTCCAAGGGAATTCTTAGGAGAAGACTTGGATAACACTGGTTAAATTGTTACTATAAAGGAGAATGCTGATGGCTTGGGGTTGTAAATCACCTACGGAATATCATATTTTACTTTTATGGGAGTTTTTCCCTAGACAGTTTATTTTTCATTTCCTTCAGTTTTATGAATGATAGTTCAAATCACTGAAAACCTTTTGTCAGACTGGTGGGCATCCCAAGGGAGAGCAGCCCATGTCATGGCCGCGCAGCTATTAGTTCAAAGAAGCAGTCTAAGGAAACTATGCACATTTCCTAGCAGAGACTCAATGCTATAGATTTAAAACTGTCTCTTTTCTCTTTATTTCATCTTGGCATTTTGGCATTACTCCCTGTGCACCTGACATGAAATATTAGTACAGAAGTTGAGAATGTCAATATGCCTAGGTGACTTTTAGAAAGGCTTCACTATCCACTTATTGCCCAAGTATCCACCGGAACTTCTTTGGCTATCCACATCCTCTCCATTGTTAACAAGAACAAAGGCTGTAGTCACATAGTCACAGTGCAGTTTGAATTTATATATACACACACATGTATATATAGTATGTGACAGAAGGTTCGTACATAGCTATTTATTCAATCAAGTACTGTATATTTAAAGGGTGGAACTTTATTAAGAATTTTATAAACACATACAAACATATATACACACACACACACACACACACACACACACACACACACACAGTTGATTCTGGTTCAGAAATCTGTATTCTGTCTTGTAGCTTTCTTTCCTTCTGTCCATCTGTCTTATCCAGTTTTTCTTAATAACAAGCTTTATATTTAATCTTGAAATGGTGTTAGGACCTCTGACTGCCCTTTTCAAAATGTCAGTTATTTAGAAATACTTAATTCTAACATTCATTTCAGATACAACTTGTTGGTTTCTGTAAAAATTTTATATTACTCACTGTGTTTTTTTTGGGGGGGGGATTGTTTTTAGTTTTGCAGGGCAGAGTAACAGCTTGTATGAGTGAATAGATAAATTTGAGGAGAATTGACCTCCTCTCATTTTGATTTTCTCATTGTATAATTACATTGTACCAATTCACCTCTGCAAGTCAAATACAATAATTCTCTGGAAAGTTTTGTAGTGGCTTTGTTTTTCTTTTATTAAATTTATCATGAGTATCTTGTGTTTTATTGTTGTTGAAAGTAGTAGATATTTTGTTTTCCTTTGATATTATGCTTTGAAATCATACAGAAAAGACATTCCTTTTTGTACACTGACATTTTGCTTAATTCACTTACTTTAGTAGTTGACATAGAAAATCATGTTGTATTCAAATAATAATAGTTTTATTTCTTCTTTTGTAATAAAATATGGATTTTCTTCATTTTTTTACCTTATAACAAACAATTTCTGCTACAGTGTTAAAGAAAAATAGTGAAGCAAGTTTCTTCAACATGGTACTGATCTAAGGCTAGTCATCCAATGTACCACCATTTTTAAAAATTCAAATCTTTATTGTACCACCATTTTTATATTCCCTATAGCTTTTGTGGATGACCGGGATAGTAAACTTTTTCTTTAAAGTGACAGCAAGTATTTCAAATATTTTAGGCCCTTGAACCACACTGTCTTGATTCATTACTTAATTCCACTGCTATAGTGTGAAGAAAACCACAGTTGACATGTATATATGGATAAATGTGATTGTGCTTCCAAAACATATTTTTTTTTTTTTTTTTAGGGTTTTTGAGACAGGGTCTTGCTTTGTGGTTCAGGCTGGCCCTAAACTCAGCCTCCAACTCACATCACAGCAATCCTCCTGCCTCTGCCTCCCGAGTGCTGGGATTACAGGCGTGAGCCACCACTCCCGGCACTGTGGTATGTGGTACTGGTTGCTGCTGGGTGTGAGTCTCCACGCCCAGTATTGTATGTGGTTACCGGGGATCAAACCCGTGCCCTTGCGCTTGCAAGACAGGCGCTGGAACCACTGAGCTATATCCTCGGCCCTCCAAAACATATTTTAAAAAACAAAAACAGGTATTAGAGTGGATTTAATGCTTTTCTGTTGTATACTCATTGGAACAGCCACCGATGTAGACCTATTAAAACATTCATGACTATAAGACCACTTTATTGCGGACTTGGATAGCTTAGGTTTATTCTTTTCATTTTTAGTCTTTTTATAAATTCAAATCTTTATTGGTACATTATGAATACATATCACCTGGGTTTATAAAAATTTATTCATACTGTAAAGCAACCAACAACACTTAACCCAAGATATATTAAGAATATTTTCTTCTTTTTTTTAGTTTCATAATGCATTAGTATTCAATCTTTCTTGTTTCTCACTACTTTAGATTTGATTTAGTCTTTTTCTAGATTCTAAAAATGAAAACCTGGGTCATGGTTTTATATATGCCTATTTTCCTCACCTAGGTTTGTGACAACAAATAGTTTTCCTTTTAGTTTTAATTTAGCTAGAACTTCAAATCTCTGATATACTATATTTTAACAGACAATTTGAAATAGTTTAAAAATTTACTTTTTTACAGTTAAACAGATATTTTAAGTGTGTATTTTATTGACATTAATTATATTCCTGTGATTTGACCATTCCCATCATTCTAGAACTCTTTTTGTATTGTCAGTCTGAAATTTGGTACCATTTGAGCAATAAACTCATTCCTCTAACTGCTACCCCTTTGAACCATCCTTTGAATTTTGGTTTTAGTCAGTTTGACCATTGCATATATCTCACATTAATGAAGACACAAAGAATTCATCTTTTTCTGACAAGCGTATTTCATTTGATAAACCATTAAATGGTGTATTCATGTTGTAGCACCCATCAAGATGTAATTTTTTCTATGACTGAATAAAATTACCTCTCATACTATATGCAATAAGCTAAGTATTATTTCTCAATCAAAATAAATCATTATGGGAAATTAGAATGAAAAGCAAAATCAGTGTGTTCTACAAGCTTTTTGTTTACTATTTTTAAAAAACCCTGATGAATAACCTGTGAATACGCTAGTCATACACTTCTTATTCATACAACGGAATCACGTGGGGGTTCTTTTTCTCACTCTCTCCATCTGTCTCTGTGTTGTGTCCATTCTGCTTTGCTATCTCTTTCAACATGAGAGGCTTCAATTTTAGTGGTGGACACAGTTATCTTTGACCCTCAACAAGTCCAAAGCCTATCTGATCTGTTCCACTGTATTCTTTTGGCTTCTCTATACTATGTGTCTTGTACAGTATCAAAAGTGCTTTTTATCAGACCCTAACTAACAGCCTTCTAATTGTTTTTTAGTGAACTTAGAATTCATTTCACATGCTTAATCATGGCCTACAAAGTTTTGTGAAACTTTTGAGTTCCATGCGGTAAGAGGATTAAACATTGGTGAGGGAAGGGAGGAATGGGAGGAAAAAAGACCAAAAAGAAATAAAATGCACTAGTATATGTAATAACTCCCATAATCAATTTAACCATCATTCACTGCAAATATGTACTGAGAAAAATGTAATAATAACACAATTTGAAGACAAAAACATGAGTTTCTTATTTTCTTCTATACTCAGATTCCATACACAATGTCTTTCTAAATATTACTTAACAGAGTTGAAGTTTCTGCCTCAGAACTAACTTCTGAAGAAGCTGTGAGAAAGAGTGTTATTTTTTTTTTTTTTAGGTTTTTTGAGACAGGGTCTCGCCCTGTGGCTCAGGCTGGCCCTCAGCTCAGCCTCAAACTCACATCACAATCCTCCTGCCTCTGCCTCCCGAGTGCTGGGATTACAGGCGTGAGCCACCATGCCCGGCACTGTGGTATGTGGTACTGGTTGCTGCTAAGTGTGGGTCTCCACACCCAGTATTGTTATGTGGTTACCGGGGAATCGAACCCGGGTCCCTGCGCTTGCAAGACAGGCGCCGGAACCACTGAGCTAACTCCCCGGCCCAAGAGTGTTATTTTTTATTTCAATTTTTCACTTGTAAAATGTCAAATGTAGAGACAATTGTAAGCTTGTCCAAGGAACTCTTGAATATTAGTTGTCCAAAAACCTCATTAAATCTTTGCCTTTTGCTTGATTGATACCTATTGTAACAAAACAATACCACTATGGGGAGTGCCATCTAGTTTTCACATCTTTTCAGTTTTGAACTCTAGAACAGATCATCTTTCTTAAATTATTTCTCTTGAAACTTTTAAACATTTTGCAACACTTGAGTTTACCCAGCACTTCCTCATTCTTAGATACATAGTATGCAGTGTTTGGCCAGTATTATAGTCTTGAAGTATGTTTCTTATTCTATCTGATTGAATGGTCAACAATATTTGCCTTATGACAGGTGAAGTTAACTTTCATCTTTTGAGTAGTCATAGGATCAAGATGATTGCTGACAATTATTAACAATATGGTTAACTCTAAGTATTTTGTGGTTAGATAATTTTGGACTATATAAAATTTTTATCCTTCTAAAACTAGCTCAATAACTTTAGCATCTATTGTATTTCATGCTTGAATTATGATTCTAATTGTTGCTAGACAGTGGCTTTATTCCTTCTACATTTACCACATTCTGATTTTATGTTTCAGCACTGTACTGTAAAGGAAAGATTTTCCTTTCCCTGATTCAATATTCATGTACATTGCTGTGGATTCATTGACTCTGTGATTTAGAATCACACTAAGGGTAAGAGTCGCAGCATATGAATCTGAAAAGTTTACAGTTCAGGCCATAGCAATGACAGCCTTTTTAAATTCTATTTGAAACCAAGCCTGTATTAAAAATCTCATCCTATTCTTTTTTGGCAAGATGTAAACAAAAATTTACAGCACTCAAACAGAGACAAAGAAACACTAAAACTTTTTGCTACTTTGCAGTTGATCTTCTTCTCATTTTGTTACTGAATTCAAAAAGGTCATATTACCATATGGACAGGCCTTTCCTTCAAATATATTAAGTGTAATTTAAAAATTTTTAGCTTCTTTAACAAAATTTTTGATAAAAGTTTACAGATAATGTTACCTAGTATTATTTTTTTTCCCCTAACCTGGGCAGATGACTTTAAATATTCCATTTTCTAAATAAATTGCTTCAGCTATTTATTTGAATGAAATATGTTGAAGGAATACATAGAAATAGTGCATGAATAAAATCGAAACAATTTGAGTGATTGTTAATGTATACAATGTATTGGCTTGATTATTTCAAAATAAGCTATAATTATAAAGGATTTAAAACAACATAGTGCTGGCATAAAAACACATGTTAATCAAGAGAACAGAACATATAGTTCAAATAAATCTGTATGTTTACAATTGGTTTGTCTTTAACAAAGGCAACAAGAATATACAACATGTAAAGGCAGGCTTTTCAACAAATAATGTTGCAAAAATAAGATATTCACATAAACAATAACTGAATAGATCATTACCATAAATTATAAACAATATCAATTAAAGTCAATTAAAAGTGGAAATATAGGACCTGAGATTTTAAAATTATCAGAAAAATATGGAAATTTTTTCTTGCTATTAATTACACATGACAATGACTTTTCTGGATATGACACCCAAATTTTATGCAACAAAAGCAAAAACAGAAAAAATTGTTTTACATCAAGGTGGAACATGTAACTAAGCACGTAAATAATGTATGGAATTGGATGAGAATCATTGTATGTATGCATTGTATATATTCAACGTAGGTTGATATTCAGAATATAAGAAATGAGTTCTGGAATATAAGTAGATATTGTGAAATAGAAAAAATTTAAAAGGAAATGTGGTGTAGGTGTAAGTAACGAGGGGAAAAATAATGTGATGATAACAAAAAAGGAAACAAAGCCCATGCATATAGGAGGTGAGGGTTGTACGGTGGGTAGGGGAATGGGAAAAATGAGAATTAACTCGTGTCATCTCATATGCTGGCACAAATTCTCAATGCCAAGTGGGACCATGATGTGGATATATAATGTACCAATAAAGATCTGAGTTATAAAAATAAAGAAATCTAAAAACTCAACAACACAAAACAGGTAATTCAATTTAAAAATGATTGAAAGATCAAAACCAAATTTATCATGACATAGATATATATATAAAATATGTATTCATATATACACTTACATATATATACATAATGAAAACTTCTTCATATTACTAACAATCAAGAAAATACAAATGAAAGCCACAATGAGATATCACCTCACTCCAATAAGAATGAGTACTATCAAGAAGTCTAAAAGTAAAGTCATTAATATGGGTGAATTTTTATGTATATTATACCCGACAAATGTTTTCAAAGAGTAAACTAATTTTAATCCGTTCCAAAAGAGATATAACTCTTATTTTTCGGAATTATTTTTCTTTTAGATCTCAAGTTTCTCATTTTGTATCTATAAATATGTGATTTATTTTGTTCCCCTTTGTGAATGAGATTTTTAATTTTTTTTCATTTTTAGTAAAGTGAATTAAAATGCTGATGAATAAGAAATTGGAAATCCAGAAGGGAAAAAAAGGCAAACATGTAAATGACTCTACAACTTCATGAGACTAAGAAAAGTGGACAGGTTCTCATCTTACATTTCAACACTCTTACTTCTCTTTGCTTTGAAAATGAGCACCAAATCTCTCATATCTGATCATGACAGCTGAAAACCTTGTATTGTCAGCCACACTATGTCAGAAAATTTCTTTAATACAAGCTTTCTCATGATGACAAGAAGTTTCAACCACTATCTTTAACTAAAGCTGCAGGAGATTTTAAATGACTTACCACTGCTCACTGCTAATGTTTACAGTTTGCTACGTGAGGCTCCATGTACTTTTTTTTTTTTAATAAGAGAGTAACTTGAGCTGAGATCTAAGCCCTGTGGTTCAGAGAACAAAGAGTTTCAAATTAGTTTTGTAGAACTGTTCTCACTTCTTCAATTGCATTCTCAAATTGTACACTGAAAAATGTATTGCACTTTAATGTCAAATTGTGCTCAAAATTTTTGCTTGCAAAGTAATGTTTGTATATTAATTCTAAGTGAAACTTATGGCAGCTCTTTTCACTAATTGCCAAACTGACTTAATGTCTATAGTTAGAAACTTACAGCTCTGTCTTTGCACTGTGAAGTCTTCTAAATTCAATTCATGTCTTTTCTCTATCAAATTTAGTAGGATGAAGGGTTTTTAAAATATTTAACAAATCTATTCCTAAATAGTTACATTACTTCCTCAGGTTGCATATGGATAGACCCTATAATTTCCTATCCAAGAAAGTTCTGACCTTTTTAAATTACCTTTTTTTTTCACAATCTTCAATTATTTTGTTTCCCTCTGAATGATACCAAAGCTTGAGAAAATGTTACTGGATCCTCTAAGCATAAAACATTACAGATTCCTAGTGTTCTCAGAGCTTGGTTGCAATGTCTACTTCAGCCTAGCAGCATGCCTCAGGGGCTGAGGGCTCAGGGCTGCCTTCAAAAGGAAAATCCTAGAAAAGCAAGGAAGAAGAGAATTGGTCTATTATTTAAAGAGTGTTCCAGTTTGATCAATTACACTAGCTTACTGTGTCTACGTGTGGGCCTAGAATCCACTGTAAGGCACATAAATCTGAAATAGTCATCAGTTTTTGCCTGGCCAATCACATTAGCTAGGGCACAGGACTCATTCAGTCATTACTGAAGTGCATCTAATTTAGGCTCACTGCAGGTTATCACCAGGAAAACAGCATTTGAAAAGAGGGCCTCGGAGCTGCTACGTGAAGGATGGACAGGAAGGGAGAACCTGGGGGACTTCTGTCTTCTCCGCTGCTATCCTGTCAGTTAATAGCTTCTCCAGCTGCTTTCTGAATATGCACAGTGCCATATTCTTTTTATTTCCTACCACAGCTAATTAATTTTTAATGCAAGTAATAGCTTCACCCCTCAATTCAGTCTCTTAGATCACCGAGCTTAATGACTCTGAATGTGCAGCACTCCTCGAGAAGAAATCATATTAATGCTTATTTGGAGCCTACAGCTTGAAGGAAAATGAAATTGTATTTCTATTGGTTTGTTCCACTCGCGTGCATAGCTTGCCTCCTCTGTGACTGGCAACACGTCTCTAATTTCTATTTAAAAGTATCTCTTCAACTCTGACACACAAATATTTCCGAACGTTAACAAACGGATTTTTGTGCGTCACTTAAGCACCGTTCCCTCTCACAAATCACAGAAGCACAGAATGTCAGAGCTGAAAAGAAATCTTAGCAATCGTTTACTTCCATTTCTATGCTGTTCAGAAAAAAACATAAAAATTGTCCAAGAGAAGGCTGGAAAGCTAGATTGGTTTAAATGGCAGGTCTTGATTTTCTCCTGCTAAATTTTGTCCTGAAGGTGACTGTGTTAGTTAGACTTCCGTTACCACGAGAAATTCCTGAGCTAAATCAAATTCACAGAATCAGAGATTCATTTTGGCTCTGTGTTTTAGAGGTTTCGGTTCATGCTTCTTACATCTGTGGCAAGGCAGAGCTTCTTGGCAACAGCATGTGGTACAGCAAAGGTTCTAGGGGGGAAGAGAGAGAGGGAGAGGGAGAGAAAGAGTGAGAGGCACTGGGGGTTATCCACTGCGGGTGAGCTGAGAAAGGACAGCACTCAATGCGAGAAGGTCAGTAGTTGAAAGAGTTACCAAAGTGTTTGGTGTGTAAGTAGCACTATTAATAGACTAATACAAGTTATAATAATGAGTATAAAGGTACAGAGAGACACAACTGGAAGAATTAAGACTTCATCACGTTATAGTGGTGATTCCATAGATTACCAGGTACAATGGTACCTCGCTTCATGAACTTCATTCTCTCCATTCTTGTGTTTGCAAGTATATACATACCAAGTTTGTGAACTAAGATACCATTGTATGTTTACATTCTTAGATTTTATCCTTTTATCTTTTTTAAAGAGCCTGTAGCATCAGGAGACTACTAAAATGGATCTAAATTTCCTTTTCTTTTACGGACTTGTGCAACTAATTTAATTTCTTTGAACTTAAGATGCTCATCTAAACGCAAGGACAGTCAGGCTGGTCTTAACGTGTGATTCTTATGAACTGATTCACCAAGTATTTTGAAAGCATAAAAAGTTAATACACATAAAATAAACTAAGGAAGAAAAGTATGTGTGCTCCTATTGCAGTTATGTAACTTTAAGGGTACTTCTCCTTGAATATTTTTATGCACTATGGAAGTCCCCCAAATGTTTTCAGAAATGATGAAATACAACATGCATGAGTTTTATCTAAGAGCTGACTGGTAGTGTTTCAAGGCAAAAATATCTGTGCATATCAGTGTAGAATTCGGCTATCATCTGAGAACCTGTTGGGAAAACTTTGACACTCAAGAGTTGCCTTCAGTGATTTATGTCAGGAAAGATATTTGTTCTAGCATAGGGAGGAATACCTGAAATCTGCCATTTTATGAGGAAATACTTGCAAGTATGGAATCTGTTTCATTCATACTTATACTACAAGGAATGTGAGTAGTTGTAAAGCCTTTTCACAAGTCTCACAGAATAACTGACTAGATAACAATAATAAGAACAGTTCCTGTAAATTTGCAGAGTTCTTTTTAGTTATTGTAGTATCCTTTGGCCTGTAATAGGCTTAGAAATGCCTTTGGAAGGCACATTTCGAAGCTATGTGGGAAGGCTTTAGTATGTGAAGATTTCTATTGCTTCACACTGTGAGAAGATCACTTGCAAAACAACATAAACCTTAGATTAATGACAAGACCATTAGAGGACAAGACAAAAAATGATGCATTTTTACAGAAAAGCAAGTCCCTTGGAAGTACTTTTAGATCAGAAGCCCTTTAGTTTTACTTAAGCTATTCAAATAATGGCCTCTAAAACATAGGGTAGAAAGTGCACTCTGTAGAATTCTTAATTGGGAGCCTTGCTGGCCTGGTCTCTTGTCCTGATTCAGATACTCCAATGCAAATGAGCAAATGTCTTTACTTTTTGTACTTCTGCTTACTCATGTGAAATACGAGCATAGAATTTATATTATACTTGAGATTCTCCTAATTCTAAAATTCTGAGTCTTACATTTTCTCAGAAAGCCTGAAATTTTTCCAGTTCTAGTTTGTGAAGGGCACTAGGATAGAGTGGACAATTTTGTATAATAAAATAATGGTCGACCACGAATAAACTAAGAATTTTGTGTTGCATTGAACAGTGGTCATAAAATACAAATATATGGCTTTTCCAGCCCTAGACAGGCATTTTCAGTTTCTACATATTTACCTGTTGCTTCCTATTTCTTCTGAGGAGTTCAGGCTAAAATAATTCTTTGCTTTCAGATGGTCACCAGGCATTATAGATATTTAAACTGACCTTTGAAGAGGAAAAGCTTAGTCATGTAATATTAAGCATTCCTTGAGCATTGTTATTCTACTGTATTTTGACTAAAATCTTACAAAAATATAGCGAATGATCTAGACTGGCACTACATTTCTATTTAAAAGACTTTCTTTGCTAAGTATTTGCAGGTGTACTTTATTTGTATTCACAAAGAAAGCACAGTAACTTAGTAAATAAATACATAGACTAGCCTCTCTATCATTCCAGCTTTGTGGGATACTGCTTCGTTAACTGAAGACAAAAGAAAAAAAATGAATCAATACACTCCTGCTATGATTCCCTCCATTATATTGTTCTGATCAGTAGTCAGTGCTTCTGCCTGTATTTCATTATGTATATAGACATTTCACTATGCTAACTAATTGTGAAGAAATTTAGATGGAAATGTATTCAATTCTTAGTTTTGACATGTGTACTAATGTTCTCAGTCTTTTTTTGTCATACTACTACAGCCTAGGGATGCTCATTAGAAATAGGAAAGGACAGTTAAAAAATAAGTGAATAATGCCCAACAATCCAGAAAAATGTAGTTATGCCAGTGTCAAGACTATGTGTCTCTCTCGTGGCTGACTGTTCAGACACAACATTATGGTTCAGCTGGTCTAATGTAGCATACACAGAGAAAGGCACTCATTTTCTTGGGCTCTTCAAGTAATACCAATATTATCTAGGTTTACTTGGAGTTTATGTTTGGACAGAAATTTGAGTGACACCTCTTGTCCAAGGAAAATCTGTGTGAGAATTTTGCTTTGATACTGAACACTTCACTGTTTTTCTGTGCTGATTTAAATGATGCCCCTTCTGCCTGACCAAATTCTATTTACAGTCAAGGTAGTAGGACAGCTCCTCTATTAATCACTCTCTGCTCACTCCACAGTTTCATAAGGAATCCAGGATGAACTAAGACAACACTATGACAGAGTTTTCAATAAAGACAGATGATTCAAAGACTGGTTGTAAAAGATAGGCAGGATTTTAACAGGCACAAATAATGGCAACAGGATAGAGAAATCAATTAGTAATAAACAAAAGGGGCCAGAAATTGGAAAGTGGGGGAAAGGTTCTGGAAAGTGCAAGCAATGTTATTTAGCTACAGCAGAAGCAAGAAACAAGTTTTGGTAGTTAATGAATGACCTCACCAGTGAGAGCTTCAACATGAAACTGACAACAATGTAGCCAATGAGTTAAGAGTGGGTAGATATTTAATTTTCTGTGCCTGACTTACCACACTTGACATTATGGCCTTGAGTCCTACTCATTGTCAAGAAAATGATATGATATCATGGGAAACTCAAAATACATATTAAGAGACAATATAAGAAAGATGGTTAGGTTACAAGCAGGTAGACATTTTGGTGATAGAAAAGGAAATCAGCAAGAGAAAGAAAGGCAGATAAGGGGAGAAAGGAATTCAAAATGAGCAACATACATTTCACAGTTGTATCATTTCTCCAAAACAAATATAGCTAGTATCCATTAAAAATATGCACTAATTTTTAAAAAGTGTGAGAATTACAGGTATATGAGTGAAAGCTGTAGTCAAGTTAGTAACCCTGAGTGATGCAAAGCTCAGGGAGTAGGGAGGAAAGACAGATGGTGATGCCAAGGTGAAGGACTTTGACAATTAAATCCAAGGTATATTGGAAAGTGAGGACTGGAGATAAAGCTGAACCATAGGCTGTTCTGGAGAATGATGACATGGTCATCAATATTGCCTTTCCATCACTTTTCTTATTAATGTGTTTTTATAGTTAGGGAAATTTTCTTATACACATGTAAATTTTAAAATGAATCTTTCTGCATGTATCATATCTATTTCCAAGGTTAATCATAAAAACTTTAAGCTATATGAAGGTGAAATAATAATTAAAAATAAATAAGCCTTCCAACTCTTGTAAGCTTTTGTTTTTACTTAACATTTGAAATGATAGAATAATTTTGCAAGGGTGGTCATTACAAAGACAAAACCATCTGTCTCTCTTAGGCAGAAGCTATCTTTCAATAAATTCTTCCTACTCTTAAAAAAAAAAGATACAAAATCAGGTGGGATGCTTTGTTCTCTTCTTAATATATCAAAATGATGCTTAATATATCACAAAGATTATGTTGTAATTGACCTCGTATTGGCCATCTTAAAAGTCTTTAAAGCCAACCTCTAGTGTGAGATATAGAGTAAGTGGCATTTTCTTACAGCTATTTTGTCCACTCTTTGTGATGCACACAGTAGATTGTTACTGGAAAGTACTAGGAAATTATCACACTAATGGATCATTACATCAATTCTTAGAGAAACCTCTCAGTCCTGTACTTAACAACTCCTTCTCTTTCTATATTTCTCAATTGGAACAAACACTAGTATCATCCACTTAGTACGTAATCCATAATTGATAAAATAATTTTACTCCCCTCACAGCAATGAATTACCACATATGTTTTTGGTGGAGACCGCATTAGTGATTATGCCCAATGCAGGCTGTAAGCAGTTAAGGTTGTAAAGAGTTAATCCTACAGTTTCCATGTTCATAGAAGAGAGTCCACCTGGAAGCATAGATGCCCAGATCAGAATAATTCACACTCAAATGCCATTTGCACAACTAATACTATTAGAGAAGGAACAATGCTTGAATTACAGCAATATATTTTGTCTCTTTTGTTCCTAATTCAATAAGGCTTTGGCTTGTACTTTACCAGCCTTGCTTAGGTTTATTTCTACAGAAACTGAACAACTTCTCATCTTCTCAGATGGCCTTACCCTTGCACAAAGCTCACACTGATTTCAATCAATTACCAGTAGAAGTCAGTGGCTTGGACTGGACAGCGCCTTTGTTTGTTGCACTGGTGTTGGTCATCTTGGCGCATCACTTTCTATCTCTCTTACTTCTTTTAGTTTTTGTTCAGGCTTATGTTCTCCACTGAGGAGAAGACAGGGGCCTAATGCACAGGGTTCTGGTATCATTTCAGGGTACCTCAGTACTATTCATTAAATTTTTGTAATACATCTGGAATCTCTTTACACATTTCCATACTCAGTGTTTTTCCCTTCTGTTTGTCATTTTCTCCCTAATCTTTGCATCCATGCTCATCTTAACCTCTCCTCATATTGCATTGATTTCAATTTAAAGACATTTGTTGAAAATAAATGTTAATTATATAGTAAGTATTTGATTGTTTCTGAAAATTTAAAACTACCTCAAGCTTTCTCAATGTGTTTAGTGAAAGAATTAAGCCCAGTAGAAAATAAATTGGAGTGGCTGATTTCTGTTTGCCAAGGACAGTAATCACCATTCCAGATGCAGTAGAAAGAGACTGCTGGACATAATTGGGGAATCATGGACTGAAGGCTAAACCTGGCCTCTGACATATTTTTGTAAATAAACCTTTATTGAAACATATTTACATCCACTAATTACATGAATCTATACACTGTCTAGCACTACTTTTATAGTGCCATGGCGAAGTTCAGGAGTGGTAATGACCCTGTGGCTGGCAAATTTTATATTTTTTATTGTTACATATTTGCAATACACAATGATTGGATTCATTGTGTGTAACTAGTAAATGAACAAGACACACCTTAACTCTTTGTATATCCCTTTGCCCCAATCTATCTCCTGATCCTTTTCAGGATTGCAAAAGACCTGTGTTCCTATTTCCTATTTATCTTTTATTTTACCCTTTAATTTATTTATACTTTGGATTTCTTTATAAGAGAAACCACGAAATATTTAAGCTTGTGTGTCTGACTAATTTAACATTGTCTTCTCAAGTTGCATCCACTTACCTATGAATGCCTTGAGTTCATCTTTCTTTCAGGCAGAGTATTACTCCATTGTACATAAATGACATGTTTTCTTTATCCGTTCATCTGTTGATGGAAACTTAGGCTGCTTCTGAGATTTAGCTATTTTGAGTTGTGCTATGACATTTATGAGTATGCACAAATCTCTGTAATATGATGGTATTAACTCCTTCAGAAAGATACTTAGAAATAAGAATAGTCAGATTGATGCAATTTTTTAAAAGCTTTTGACAAATCTCATACTGATTTTCATATTGGTTTTATTACTTTCCATTCCCAGCAATATTATAGAAGAGTTCCTTTTTCTCCTTACAGTCTTGCAAACTTTCAAATTATCACTCTCTCTATAGCAAAAAGTGGTAAACCTTTTTAAAACATTTAAGACATCATGGTTTAGGAACCTAACTGGGAAAGGATGCCAGAAAAGATATTATAAAGAGAATATAAGAAAACAAATTTAAAAAAGAGAAAAAAGAAAACAAATAATTATCTAAACCAAATATGCTACCATGAAATTTAATATATCTCTTAAAAAACTCTTTTATAGACTTTCATAAATAATATTAATGTAATATCAATTTCATTTGGATCACAGTTTTAATCAAATTTTACATACTTATTAGCATTTGTCAAATTAGTAACCTTTGCATTATAGTAATAATCAATTCTTATATGCTGTAACTATGTTATCAGACAGCTCCCAATTACAATTGCTGGATCATTTTCGATCATGTAGAATACAACAATTTTGCTAACATTAGGCACTGATGTCATTTCTGTATTTTTATTATTTTAGATAGACTTTGTTAAAATGTATCAGAAACATTTATCAAATTTTCTACAAACCACTTAGTGAAATTCAATATGATATCCTGAGTTAGATTCCAGAATCAAAAACAATGCAGTGAAAAATTTGGTGACTGACAGAAATTTCCTATAATACTTATGAAACATATAAATCTAAAATTATCCCAGCATACAAAATTTAAAATGAAAACATTATTAGTTGAATCTGTCAATACTTCAAGGAAATTTTACTGAAGCTGAACTTACATATAGGCAAGTGTTTTGTGAAAAAATTATCACACTCCTAGAAATAGCATCCAAATCATAAAACAGAACATTTTTATACTACAACTCATCATTCCTTTCTAGTCCTCATACCCTGCTACTGTTAACTGCTACTGTTAATACCCTGATATTTAACAGAAAAATCTGCTTTTGTCAGCTTTTATCATTTATAGATTGGAATCATATCGTAGGTGTCCTTTTTCATCTGGCATCCTCAGCTCCATGTTTTGTTTGTGAAATGTATTGATGCTTTTGCATGCAGTTATTGTTTGTTCATTTTAATTGCAGCATCTACATCCATTATATAAATCTAACATAGCTTATTTGTCCATTCGACCTTTAAAGACATTTGAATAACAGATATTTTGGGGTACTATAGAAAATTCACATAAAAGTGATTTTTCATTATTAGACATACATATTTTAAAGAAGATATATCTATAATTTGTACCTCTTGGTCTAGAGTATACATTTTTTTGTTTTAGTAGCTATATTGAGTGGATATTGAATAAAAAGTTGTATAAAGTATTTGTACCAACTCATATTCCACCTAGCAGTGTGCAAGTATTTGTTATTTTACATCATCCTTATACATCAAGATATCATTCACTATGAGTCATTATAGTGGATGTGTAGTAGTGAACGTAAAGTTTGAATTTGCACTCTCTGGTTGACTAGTAGAGTCATTCATATTTTGAGAAATTATTGGCCTTTGTAGTTTTCTTTTTATGAAGTACCTGATCAGATGTTCTTTAGAATTTTCTATTCAGATGTTAGGATTGTATTGATCTATAGGCATTCTTTATATATTGTAGGCACTAGTTCTTCCTCTTTATATTTTTTCCGTGGCTTATCTTTTCACTCAGGTAGTAGTGCTTTTTAATGATCTATTCCATTGTAGTTAGTTATTCTTTTTTAAATTGAATTCTTTATTGGTACATTCTATATACACATCACAATCACACTCAACATTAGAAACTTGTACCAGAATATGACACTAGTTAATTCTCATTTTTACCCATTCTTCTGACCACCCTAAAAGCCCCCACCCCTTATATACATATGCTTTCTTTCTGTTCCTTAACATCATATTTTTCTTTGCCCTCATTACTTACCCCTACCCTTTTCCCTTTAAATATTTTCATTGAAATGTTGAGATAGGTTTTATTTTCAAAAGTGAGAAATATATGCCTGTTTGAGAGGGAAACCATTCATGTGTTCGAGGTTCAATGAAGTAACCTTAATAATGAGCTTCCAAAGGCATCTAAATACTAATCCTAGAAATTTCCTTTATGTGGAATACTGGGGCTATACCAATGTGAGTAATTATATTGAGATGGGAAGATTATCTGGAATTATGAGTGGGCTCAAAATCATTACAAGATTTCTTATAAGAGAGAGGCAAGAGCAGTACAAGAAGACAACGTGATCGCAAAAGCAAATATTGGAATGATGCCATAAGCTGAAGAATGAAGAAATCCACTAGAAGCTGAGAGAAGGAAGGAGTGAATACTTCCATGGAGTATGCAGAAGAGTTTACAGCTTTGCCAACACTCTGATTCTAGCTCAATGAGCACCATTATAGAGTTCTGCCTTACAAAATTATTAATAATAAATTCTTTCAGTTATTAAGTCTATGGTGATTACCTATTCCAGGAACAAGAACACTAATGTTAACCCTCAAGTCTCCAGTTATGTCTAGTGCAGTCAATGAAGTTTCCATGGGCTTTCTTTGCTCATGCTAGCAGCTCTCCTTCTGGAAAAATAATCTATCATCTGATCCTAGGATCAGTGAATTTCCCAAGGAATAGCCATGGAGCTCCATTTACTCTTCAGAACTGTAATCACTGTAACCCTGCTTGACTTGAAACTGCTCTGTCACTTTTAAATATATGATTTTTGAAATGTATTTGGCTATAAAATTGTTTTAATCAGGCACACTGAACTACCATTGACCACTTTCACTCAGTAGAAATTTTCCACCAGTATCCTAAACATTTTTGTGTTCTACTGTCATTTCACATTCCAAAAAAGAGAACTGAGGAAAATTTTCAAAATAGTAAAATACATGTTTTTGCACAAGGAGCGAGAATTGATTTCTAAATTGAAAGTTCCAAATAAATGTTGAAATTTTTAATAATTAAAATTGTGAAATTATCAATGATGAGTAGACATTTTTCATGTTTTTTGAAAAATAAGCAGGTCTTATCACAACAACATGACAAATATCTATGGCAAGACTACAAAATAAAATCTAATTGAAAAATGCCTGGAATTCCAGGAAAAACTATTTTAAAACTAGATTTGTCTACATAGCTATACTGACACACAAGTTTTAAGGTAGAATTGATCTATTTTCAAATATGTATCTCTAAAAAAACTTACTTCCATGGGCCCTTTGTCAGAAATATCTAGAAAACGAACTCCTCTGAGAGAACAGAATAAATCAAGAGTGAAGAATGCATCAGAACCAACAGGGGAAAAATAGATGATGTTAAAGTAGAATCTATCATGACAGTGCTTTGGCATATCTAGAGAAAAAGTAGAGCAAGTGGGTACAGTTCTTCAGAATGGATCTCCCCAGCAAACAAACAGACTTGAGTTAATGGATTACCCTGTCTGTGTGCCCTCACTGAGAAGGATTTTTATACCACATTTAGAAATTCAGGAAGAAAAATAGCAATACTCTCACATAAAATTATCAAATAAAATATAAGGCAGTTAAAAATTATGAAAAAAATCAAAATATATAAGAAAATTGTTCAAAGCACAATCATGTAAAGTCAAATGTTGTAGTTCTAAATGCTTAAAATTGATTTGATAACATGTTTTATATATATATATATATAATTTCTATAAAGTTTTGTTGGAATTAACTCTAGCTCTTAGTGTGTCTTTCTTTTTATTATTTAATAGTTTAGAAATTGTGTGAAGAATCTATAAATAGCCCTTAAAATTCAGTATTAACCCTCAAAGCCCATATTTAAGAGTGTAAGAGTTTAGACAGACACTTGGACAGCAAAGAAGTTACACAAATGGGCAATTAAGCAATGAAATGATGCTGATAATTTTTTATGAGCAAAATAGAACCTAAAATGCTTTGAGTTGTAATTTCACATTCATTTGAAGATCTAAAATTGGAGATACTGAACATACCAGTGTTGGAGAACAGAAGGAGCAAATGAACCTTCCCCAAGTTACTAATATAAGTTTAAAATGGCATAATTACTTTGGAAAGACAGACGATTTATTCTAAGGTTACACACATGTTCATGCTATGAATAACTAATTATCTTAGGTATTTACAAAAAGTGAAAACAGGTATGTTTGTACAAATACTGCATAAATTTTATTTTAGCTTTATTCATAATAGTAAAAAAACCTCTGATGATCCAAAAATAGTCATCAGGAGAATTAATAAGCAGGTTGTAATATATTCACACAAAGTGATGTCAGTAACAATAAGGAAAAGTTATTAAAAATGAAAAGGAGTAATTAACAATGAAAAGGACTACTATTGCTATTAACCACAAAAAGATAGTGATACCTTGAATAATGATATTCAGTCTTAAAAGTCTCATGTTAATTAAAGAATCTAAACATATCAAAATGGGGAATCTATTAGTATACCTTTTTCAAGTACAAGAGAAGGCCAGGTGGTCATTCTTTCAGTGTGGGTAAATTCAGTGGTAGGGATAAGAGGGAGTTTTGAGAGTGATGGAAATGTTTATGTGTATTATCTTGAGTATTACTTTATAAGCAGATGCAATTCATGAAAATTATTAAGCTTTGTTAAGGTCTCTATATTTTTACACGTGAACCACAACTCAATTTAAGAAATAATTGTATATCAAGTCTCTTTTTTCTGTGCTACCAACATGAAGTCCTGTTGTTTACTATAATTCAATATTTAAGTTGTATGTCTGTATACACACCCACACACACATACACACAGTTATGTATTGAAAACTGGGTCCTAAATTTTCCAGTATAGAGGTTGTATGGAAATATTCATTGGGAGAATTTAGTAAAAGGTCACTAAATCAATGTAAAAAAGGAAATTCTTTATTTTCCCTTTGTGTGTTTATTTAGAAGATGCAAGTCTTAACATAGATTGGTTCATAGATCAGAATAGGCATGTTGAAGGAGCCTAGAATGGTAGAATTTAAGGCAGAATTTGTTCATTAGAAGTAATCATTTCAAGTACTTTTTTATGTTTAGCAAAAGTACATGGTTAGTATTTCGATGAGTATTTAAAAAGAATTAGTCATTTCATTTAGGATTTTCTTTCTGAACTTACCTCAGAAAATTTGTTGTGAGAAATGAAGATAAAAGTTTAAAGCAATTTTCTTACTTCACATGTTTTGTAGTTATTTATAATCTAAAGAGAAGACTGGGACAAGTACCTTCCAGTAAAGATCGCACTTTTCTTAATAGAGATTGTACTCTTGTTTCTGTTAAAAACTTTCCTTCTGAATTCTATTGTTTAATATGACTTATACCAAAGGCTTATGAGGGATTTGAGTACTAGTAATGTGAAATAAGGTTAGGTAGTCGCAATTTAATGTAATTTGACAGTCCTTGAGAAAACTCCACTGGCAATTGCACTGCAAGCTTCTGATTGAAAATCGAATAATCCAACTCTAATATTTTACTCAATTTACTTTACCAATATACTTTTCTCTTTATTGATTCTGAGTACATAGTGGTACAGTTTTGTTCTGTAATATTTTGAAAGCTGCCTAAACTTAGATACTCTCAGACTATGATTGCTTACAAATTACACAAAGATACATACCAATAAAAAAACATTTGAGCTATTAACTGACTCTCAGAAGATGGATAGAAGTTAGGAGATATAAATTGAGGTTATTTTTCATTCTGTTAAAGTCTGGCCAACTTTAATCATAATATAAATCTGTGTTCTTCCTTCCTCTTCCTATACCAATCAAACATTTCCTGCTAAAGGAAGGGGAGAATGAGTAGAAAGACCACCAGGGAAGAATTTAATTTTGTTCATAAATGGGCAAGAAGTGGGCATGAGAAATTTCATTATAATATATATAATCATATATATTATAATGTATCATATTGTATATAATCATTTCATTTTTAAGATATAATTCACTATTTCATCATAAATACTTAAGATTTGTCTTAATTGTATTTGTAAAGTTCAATGTATTATTATTTATATATTAAACTTAAGAGAAACATATAATTGATAACTTTTGTCTGTGTCTAAACATTTTTGAATCCATTTTAATTCATTAAGTACAAGGAAAATAAGACTTTCACCCTAATTTTGCTCTTGCAGGAACCCCTTATGATAAGGTTCTTGACACTACTATTTCTACAGAGGCATACGTTAATGCTCAGAAATTTTAAAAAACTTATATCTAAGGGAAAATGAATTGTAAATACTAAAGTTAGGATTCAAATCCAGATCGTTTGGCTTTCATACTGTGCATATTGGCTCCTATATAATACCACTACATTTCTGTAAGTAAATTTTTGCCAGAAGGTTAGGTCCCATGTACTAGGGACAAAAATTCTGTTTAAAAGAAATGATTTAGTGTGACTAAAACTGATGGGGCTGAGCACACATTGGGAGTTTGAATTCCCAACAGATCTCCAGAAATATCAGAAAACAAATATTGTAAATGAGTTGTAGTATGTATAGTTGATATTGTGAAAAAGAAAATATTTAAAAGAGAAGAAAATGTAGGGGTAAATAACGAGGGTAAAATGAATGTGGTAATAATAAAGAAAAAAAGGAAACAAAGATTATATATATAGGGGGTGAGGGGTTGCAGGGCAGAGGGAAAGGGGGAAAAATCAGAATCAAGTCGTGTCATATTCTGGTACAAACTCTCAGTGTTGAATGCGATAATGATGTGTATTCATAATGTACCAACAAATGAGTGAACCAGAAAAAAAAAAAATAAAACCTGAAGGTGAAAGCCAGGTTTGACTGGGCTGGAGTTCAGCCAACACTGCTTTATTGTGACTCCTCCCTTGGTCAAAAACAATCAATTCAAAACTGCCCACTTCTCTGCATACTTCAATCAATCCACAGTCACTCTCCTCTCTGCATCCTTCAATCAATCTCCAACTGACCCGACCCATGTGATTGTATATGTAATACTATATAAATGTGTGTATCTTGCAATAAAAGCAGAAGTGTTCTCTGAAATGCTCCCCAGAGTCTGTGTGGTGAATCCGTGCACTCATTCTACTGGTCCAAGTTTCTGTTACCCCAAAAAGCACAACAACAGAAAACAAATCAATTACTCTACAAAAGCACAAGAAGAAAAAAAAATTTTTTTTTTTAAGGTAAAATCCACTTTTTAGTTCAGGCTGGCCATGACTTCACTATGTAGCTCAGGTTAGCCTCAAACTCATGGCAATCCTCCTGTCTTTGCCTCCCAAGTGCTGGGATTACAGTCCTGAGCCTAAGAAGAGAATTTCTAAGAAAAGTATCAAATATAACAAATCTCTAAAAGTTAAGGAGAAGGTTAGATAGCGTTAATGAAGGAAATAGCCCCCTAGATCACTTAAAACAGAAGGATGCTACAAACACTGGACTTTTATTCTAGGACAGGGGAAACAGGGAATACAAGAGGCACCAGAAAATGAGAAGGTGATTGCTGTGTTAGGAAATTCTTTGCCATTTATCACCAGTAACAACAGGGAGCCCTCATCCTCAGGATCCTACCTTCCAAAGCACAAATCCCAGAAATATATCTTGTCCTTTCCTGTATTTTCTGAAGACAATTTCCAAAAGTATTTCATAAACCTCCAAGTAGACTACATAAACATGTACAGCAGGCCTGAGTTTGATCCTAGATACAGCAAAGCAAAAGCAAAAAAAAAAAAAAAAAGAATAATACTGAAACAGGTAGAGCAGAGTCGCATCACGAAATGTAATACAATAAAAAGTTCAAAGAGTGATGACTCATCGGCCCTGTCAAGATCGTCAATAGTGCATAAGAAAGGAGCCAAGTTCAGCTAACAGAATAAAATATATCTATGTATATGAAAATTTTCATTAAAACAATCAGAATAAGCATTATTAATACTATTCAGGAACATAAAATATTTAAGAAAACTGTAGGATATGGAGAACACAATATTTAAACATATCTTTATGGTAAATCTAAATAAATGTTTTAGGTAGCAGAATAGAAACAGGTAAAATTCAATTTAAAGAACTGAACATTGAGTTAGTAAATCTCTCTCTCTCTCTCTCTCTCTCTCTCTCTCTCTCATCAAAAAAAGGAAAACTGTAGCACAAACTGATTTTCAGCATTCAATCATGTTCTTTTGAAAAATCATTATGCTAGGGAGTGGTATGGCTTGTTTCTAGATGTCCCCCCAGTGCCTCACACAGTCCCAGGGGTGGGATTTTCAGAGGCGGCTGGATATAGAGTGTGTGGTGCTGGAATCGAGGATGTATGATTCCTGAATCAGTCCTCTGATTGGTTTGGTATAGTTCTGGCTAGAGTTAAGGGTATGAGTGCTGCTCCCACCCTAGGGCAGGTGGCCTGCATGCAATATAGGGGCAGAAAGAGGGCTAAGGTGCTCTGCCTGCCTGCTTGTCATGGACTGTCTCTCTTCTGCCATCACCTTCTGCCATGTGCCACCCTGCCTCGGAGCCAGCCAACTATGAACCGAAAACTCTACAAACTGTGAGGCAAAAAACTCTCTCCTCCTTTAACTTTAAGTGCTGGATACTTTGTCTAAGCAACAAGAAAAGTAAATAAGATAGGGAGTTCATATGACATTGGAGTGATAAACAATATGAAGTATAGTAAAGTCACTTTCAGTCTGAGAAAATAAGGGGGGAAAATTCTTCTACTAAGATCTAACTGTAAGTATATATTTTCTACCAGATATGATTCAGTTTAGATCATAGTAGTATCTTTGAACTAACACCAAGTAATAATAGTCATGCATTAAAATTGGTTTACATCACTTAGGCCTTATATCCATAAAATCAGCTTCCATTGAGATATCTAGTTCCCTGATATGAAAGTAAACTGCAGTGTCAGTTTGAATAAGAAACTCCTATCTGACTGGTTTAGCACAGTTTTGAGTTTGTGTCTAGGACTGAAAATCCACCCATGTGTGGGTGGTACTGACCAGTAGGTGTGCAGCCTGCATGGAATAAAAAGAGAAAGAAGAAAAAAGTCTCAATATGGCATCAGATTTTTTCAGTAAAAAAACTAGTATTTGCTACTATCATAGAAATGTCACAATTTTTGAGAGCAATTCTACATATCTTGCATTAAGAGGTTTTTACGAAGTATTCCTTTTAAAGAGCAGTTAGCTTTTATGTCTTCTGTGGCTTTCTTTTCAATGGGCATCTGGGAAGTTTCTTTGTGCTCATCTGAAAAAGGTCTTGATTTTATTTATTCTCATAAGCATCTTCCTGTACTCTGTGTAAAACAACTTTGATATCTTTAAGTAGGGTTTTGAAAAGAGGATGGTAAGATACTGGAAAGAATGGTGAATGTCCATGTTTTACTTATTCTATTTTGGTCTATGTGAAACTTAAATGATCATTGTTTCCATTTTTAAGAACAGTATTTCTTTTTAAAATTAATTTTATTGTGAAATAGGTACATTTTACATAAATATCATGCTCATAGTCAACATTGACAATTTGTATCATGACTTGATTCTCATTTTTCCTGTTCCCCTACCCACCCTATAACACCCATATCCATATGTATAAGCTTTATTTCCACTTTTTGTTACTATCACGATTTTTCCTTTCTCCTTGTTACCCACCCCTACACACATTTGCCCCTGAATATTTTCTATTTTACAATATCTATTATACATTCTAGAGATCACTGATATTTCAGTTTCTCATATTAGAGAAAAGATATGGTATTTACACATCTGTGACCTATTTATTTCACTTATGAATATGTCCTGAACAACAGTATTTTTTTACTGGTCATCAGTTCTGATCTTGCAAAAGGCCTCTTGCATAACCACCATCCCCTCATTGTCTGTAGCAATGCTCTGATAATTAAAGCCAGTTATTCATTCAAAAACAGGAATTTTCCACTGATATGGAATGAGCTTCATGAAGAAAATCAAAATGTTTTCTTATTGGCACAATGACAAGCAAATAAATAATGTTAGAAATATTTAAGCTCAACATCTTACTTGCTTTTTCCATATTATTTTGGTACATTTTTCTGTATTATTTTTATACATTCTCCCCAAATCTCTATATGTTTAGGTCTTATGAATCAGGGCCTAAAATGTAAACTACTAGCAGTAGAGTACCCATACATTGGAGATACTACATGAGTATTATCAAAAAGCACACATGCCCACATAAATTTGGGATTTAGGCACATCTAATATTCCTGTTTTACCAGTGAGAGTAGTTGTATGGATAAAGTCAAGTTACTTAACTTTTTTTTCCCTTCCAGTACCAGGACTCAAACTCAGGACCTTGTGCTTGCCAGGCAGGTGCAGTGCCACTGAACTATATCCCTTGCCCCAAGTTGCTTAACTTTTTGATTCCTGGTCACATTTCTTCCAAAGACAAAAATGATTCTTTTGTTAATCAAACAATCAGAGATGTTTTGCTTTAAGTACTATAACCTGTTAAAGAACAATTCTTAACAATGCATGTATTTAAATAGCAAAGATTAAGTGTAAGACAGTAAATAGGAAATAATTTTAGACTTTACAAGGTGCCAAAAAATATGAAGATAAAAAAATGAGAAAAACGAGGAAAATAAACAAGGATAGAGAAATATATTGGTCTGGATAAGATGGTCAGAGAATTTGTCACTTCAGAAATGACATTTAAATTGTTCCAAAGGATAGTAATATGAGGGGTTTTTTTAGGAAGAAAGTATCTGAAAAATGAGTAACTGCAAAATTCTCAGAAAGGTTGCTGGAAAGGAATCATGGCTATTGCTACATGAGAAATAGAAGTTGAGGTCTGAGGTCAAGTCGATTAGCTAGAATAAACAAATGGGGCGCATGGATAAACCACGTTAAAGGGTTTAGACGATGAGAATTGCAGGCACAGTGAAAAAAATCTTTCCATCTCACAAGATGAAAACCTACAAGTTCCTCTTCAAACAAATTTTCTACTCAAGAATATAGCTTGGTTTATTATGGTGCCTCTTCCCACTGTGAGAGAATAACTTTTAAAAAATATAGCCAAGTAAATTCCCCCATTGCTGCCAAAGCAAATATTACACTTCTTAAAGGTAATCTCCTTTGTCTCAGCTTGGCAAGCCCAGATACTTACACAATCTGTGCTCCCACAGCACTGCAAATACTTTTTCTATGCTGACACGTGGTAAGTAGCCTTATGACCATTACATTCTCTAGACTAGCAGGAAGAACTAATTGCAAAGGAGGTCACGACTTTAATTGCTTTACACCCCATCGTATTGTTTGGTATGAGGCAGCTTCTGTTCTAGTCACATATTAAAATCAAACACTATTAAAAATACTAGACACCTTAATATAATATCAACTGTATCTTTATAAATCTAAGTCCACATTTGACTATAGAAATAAATGCATCAATAAATAGAACTAGTGTGATAGAAAGTTATAAAACTGAGGTTTTGAACAATTAAACACTACAATAGTTAACTGTATACTATTAAGATGAATTTATCAATAAGCAATATTAATTTCAGTTTTAAAAGTGAATTTTGAGACAATAGAATAGTGTATTATCTCTTATGAGGTGCCAAAAATTGTCACTGATACTTGAAACTATTCCTTTATCTTTTGTTACATTCAACATCATTTATTTTGTATTATGGCTTAGTAACCATTGAAATAGCATCCTTGGAAATACTGGACCAGTACACATGGTAGATATAGAATTATAAAATGTAGCCTATCATCTCACATGTTAAATTTCTTGCTCCTTCCTATACGTACTAATAAACTTCATCACCGTCCTCATTTGTTACAGTCAAAATTAGGTTCTAAACAAAACCAATAAAATTATTTTTCAAAAGATAATAATTGATTCTCTCTTCATATACAAGATGTGCAGAGAAATCAAGGTACAGCTCTTATAGTCTATTTGCCAAATTATGAAGTCAAGAGTTGGCCAAGATTCAAGATGACTACTTTATGTGAAAATACTATGCCCGCTTTCAAGGCCAGATGAAAAATAAAGACATACAAAATATAGGGACAAATACATATACAAGAAGGTATTTAAAAAAAATCATTTGCCTAGAAAGTGCTGCACTGAACTTCTGCATTAGTTTTATCAGCAAGAGCTTAACCATCATGGAAGAGGAATGACTGAGTGACATAACCTCATTCTTAGTGGCCATTAGTCTAATAAACATTCAAGAGGTTTTGTGTTAAGGAAGAAGGGGAGAGCAACATGTAGGATTACCAAAATAGTATTTTTCCAAGCCATTCAATGAAAACATAAATATCGTGCTTCAGCTTTCATCTTTTCTCAGCAGCAAATGGGTCTTCTCCTTCTAGTTTATTTCATGAGTCTTCAAGCCACCCCCCCCACACACACACACACGCACACTCAGTGTTATCAACATTTAAGTCAGGAGACATTGAGAAAGGCGAATTTCCATTCATAAAATGGGTGGACTTCATCTAACTATTCAAAAGCCTTAGTAGAAAAGGGCTGACCTCCCTAGAGGCAGTGAGCTTTTCTAAAGTTCTCTGGAGGACGGCTTTTAGTTTCAAACTGCTGCTCTTCCTGAGGTTTCTCACTTGCTGTCTTACTCTGCACATTTCGAACTTTCCAAGACTGCATAATCATTACTCCATCATTGTTTTAAAACAAGACTTCCCCCAAAGTGTGTGTGTGTGTGTGTGTGTGCATGCGCGTGTGCATGATTGTGTGTGTAAATGTATGTAGTTATGTGCATGTAATGTTTCAGTCAGTGATGGAACACAAATACAGGCCGGCGGTACTGTTCATTCTCTTTCTGTGTGCTATTCTTGAAAAAATAGATTTAGAAAACGGCAGATCAGAACTAGTTGGTCAGTGACAATGACTAATATGTTATTTTCCTCTACATGCCTTCTTTACTAGTACCTTACTGGTAAGTAAAACTTGGATTTGATGTCCTCTACAGCCATTAGTTGATGTCTTATGTTATTAGCAAATCATAGTTCTTATAAACCTTTTCCTCATTTCCAATTTTACATTATTCTTAAAAACTAGAATTTTGTTTGCTCTTTACTTCCTGCGCTAGATCTGGATCTGGGTCTATGCAGCCTTTTGATCATGGTTTTATCCTTTAAATGTCAAACTGCCTCCCAAACTGGAAATTTCAATGCCAGTTACTAGGTAAGTATGTATTTCAATTGGATGGCCTTTTACATTTGTATCTCCTTAGGCTAGTTGAGTTTTTTTTCTGTCTGTTTGTTTTGTTTTGTCTTGTTTTTTGAGACTCTACTGCTGGTTTTGTTTCCCAGGTAAGAATTTAGCTTACAGTCTCTGAGTCACTGTCATTAAAGAGAAATGTGGATGACTATCCTTCATAATAGACCATTTATGCCTCTAGCAACAGAACAGCCCATTCAACAAACACCAAGATTTGTTTTCAGCATAAGAAAAAATGGACCACAAATAAGAATAAAGTTAAAAGACTAACCTGAAATGTGTCACTGGTAAGATCTGGAATAAAGCTCTGAATTCTTGATTCATTGTTCCCAAATCTCACAAAACAAGCAAATCTTCTCTAAAAAGCTGATCAACAGCTAATAAATCTCTGGAAATATTACATAGCATTTTAAAACAACATTTAGACAAAGTAAACATATGAGCAAAAGAAACTGGGTTTCTTTAATGAAACCTGTAAGTTTCAAATTTAAGTGGTAAATTCTTTTTTATTTTTTCACTTTGATCTAAGCAAAAAATGTTAGCATGACCTGATCTGAGATGTTTAATAAATCCAAAATACAAATTCACTTAAAAATAGAACATAAAAACTATTAAAGCAAAGCTGAATAGTTCAGCACAGAAACTGCCTTTCAAGTCACTGAAGTAGAATTTCATTGACAGTATCTGCTTAGTTAACCTTTTCATTCTCATTCTTTCAACCACGCTTTTGATTTTTTGACAAACTCTAAACTCCTAAGTAAGGAGGTGTCAGCATTCTTTCCAGTGGACAACTTTTACTTCCCTAATATGTCATTCCTTCTTAACTCCAGGTCTTTATACATTTTTCTGCTTCTTAAAATAACTATTCCCCTCTGGCTAACTTCTAACTTCTAGCCATCTTATTTCTGAAAAGTCTTTGCTATAATTTCAGCATGGAGTAGGTGACCTGTCTTTTTGTTCTCATAACTGTATTTTTACTTATACCAGGATTTGCAATAATGAAGTACAATGCTTTTTTGTTGTTGTTTGCTTTCACTATTAGGCTATAAGTGTCTTAAGTATAAGGATGGTATATATTTTGTTCACCTATTATATCTTATTCACAATAGTATCCCTAGGATCTAAGAGATGACTTTGAATGTGCCTTTTGTCTTCATCAAACTGATTGCTCTCTGTCTGATTTCACTAATATTCATTAACCAAAGAGTAGACAGACAGTAAAGATGGCTAGAAAGAGTGAAGTGAAGTAAATAAGTACTCATCAGGGCATTAACAGAAATGATAGAACTGTGATCCAAGATGTCATATTGATCCCAAAACTCAACTTACAAGAAATGTTTGAAGGACCAAATTCAGAAGAATTTACTTCTCATGGCCATGGGCCAGGGCTCACTCCTATGTGTTACACATATTTCACACTCTCAACACTCGTAGTAGTCAGCTTTCCTATTGCTGAGATAAAATACCTGGTGCTCACAACTTCAAGGAGGACAAGTCTAACTGAGCTCATGGTTGGCAGGTTTCAAGGTAGAAACATAATGGTGGACAGCTGTAATAAAACAGCACTACTTGGTTCATACCAGCTCAGAAAGCAGAGCAGGAGAAGACTGCCAGAGAGGAAGAAGCCAAAGGTCACTGTCCAATAACCCACCTAGACACACCCAGAAGTGTGCTTTACCCATCCCTTGATTGGCTGCCAAGACAACCAAGTCGATGAATCAAGTTTCACCATCATATTTTCCAAAATCCTTTGCTCAGTCTTTGTTTTCTGTTTGAAATTTCCTTCCAAAATTTTAACCTAGCAAAATCATATACATGCTTTCAGGAATATTCATTTTTTTTAAATTCAAATCTTTATTAGTACATTATGAATACACATCATCATCGCATCCAACATTAGGAGTTTGTACCAGAATATGACACGACTTTATTCTCATCTTTTCCCCTTCCCCCACCCACCCTGCAACTCCTCAACCCATTTTTTTACATCTTCTTGACATTCCCTGATTTACTTTAAATCCATTCCTCCTTTGCTTTTCCATTAGACTGTAATTCTAACTCCTGAGTTATATTGTTGAGCATAATTACTGTCCATGGGCCCTGATTATACAGTAGCAAAAAAGTCATTGTCTGTGGCCCCAAAGAACACAAGCAAGTAAGAAATTGATGACTGAGAACTGACAAAATAAAGGCTATAATGTGCTTATACATTGACCTCACTGGCTGCAATCTACTTGAGAACAGGGATTGCACTGGTTCATCTTCATATATTGACTATTTATCTAGCTCAGGTCTGACTGAACATGTTGTTTAGCCAACATGTATTTGACTTGTAATGATACCGTTTACATCAGGTTCCCAGATTCGGGTAAGGATATAGAAATGGACACATGACATTCACCTATCCAGGAAATATGTATTGAATGTATGTACCAGGACTTTTAAGTGCTAAGGCTGAAATAATGAACAGAATAGGAAAAGTAATTGTCCTCCATAAACAGTGATTTTAAAAGGAAGAGACAAACAGCAAATTATTAAGCATATATGTAACACAAGCTGGATATGACTACATGTTAGAAATAAACAAACAAACAAAAAAAAAAACCTAGAGTGAAAAGGAGTGGCTGGAAGTGGGGAATACTGTTAGACAGGTTAGAAAATGTCTTTCTGCATATATCTTATATTTAAGAAGAGACGATGTGTAAATTGAGAAAGCAAGTCATAAAAATTCATGGCTGGAGACACAATTCAGGCAGAAGAAACTAAAAGTGTCCCTGGGGTGGTAATATATTTTGTGTATTTTAGCAACAGTAGGAAGGTCAGCTTGAATGAAACAAAGAGATTCAGGGATAGGAAAAGTTCATATTGAGAAGGATTCATTGGCCATGAAGCATAGCCCAGATCTGATTGTCTAGGAAATAGCCACTGGAGATGGTTTCAGGATAAGAAGAACTTGATACAATTTCTATCTTAGAAGTTTTCCTCTAGTTCCTAGGATAATGGGTTCCAAACGTTCAACGGTGAAATTAGGGTACCATTTAAGATATTTTTTAAAAAAATTTTAATCTTTATTGGTACATTACATATACGCATCATGATTGCACTCCATAATGGGGGTTTGTACCAGTATAAGACACAACTTAATTCTCATTTTTCCCATAGTCCTACCCACCCTACCGCCCCCCATATACATAAAATTTGTCTCCTTACTTTTTTGTTACAATCTCATCATTTTTCCCCCTTCTCCCTATTTTACATTGAACATTTTCTATTTCACAATATATAACACAAAGTCTAGGAATATGTTGTTGATGCTTTGGACAATGGTGATAAAGGCAGGCATTTTGGAAAATGGTCAGATTTGCTTTTGAAATAGTAGATAACACTGTACTGACTGACTGGATGAAAAGTATGAGAAAGAGATAGGAGGTAAGCATGAAGCCATGCTGATGATAAACTCCGCCTGTCAGTGTGACTGCCCTGAAGGCTCCATACAGATTGGTTACGCAGTTCTCACAAAAGCAAGCTGTTTTAGGAGTTAATCTAACCCTGAATGGCACCCTGGCTTCCTCTGTGACTTAAGCTGAGATTGAGTGGTTTCTAGGTTTGAAATTTTAGCTTCTAAAACTGAGACAAATTTATTTTCTTAGTGAAGTTACCCAGCTTTTGGAAACTTGGGCACAATCACACAGACAAGCTTACCAAAATGAAAACATGAAGTTTTTGGTTAGATGTGTGAGCTGAGAGTTTGATGAGCAGCTTGGATCTGATAATGTACACTGGGAATAAATAACACACACAGCACCTAAAATAAAAGATCGGGCTGACATCATCCAAGAACAAGGTGCAGAAAGGAAAACATGGGATTCGAAGCCAATCATAAAGACCTTTCTGGGATATAGTGTCAGAGAGAAGAGGATGGTCCATCATAAGAAAATGAGAAAGAATTCCAGTTGTTATCAATTGGAGAACATGTCAGGTTTCATAATGATAAAAACAAGCAATTTATTTTATGGAAAATAACAAAATTTGTTTTCAGTCATTTAACAAATACTTATCTAGTGTCTACAATGTACACACTATGTGCCATGCACTATTTAGACATCAAGAATTAAGACATGAAGTAAAAACAGAAACAGAACCTTTCATTTCCTGCTTTGATGGAATTTTCATCGTAGATGGAGCAGGAAATAATAACTCTGGTTAATGAATTAAGTGTAACATGTTAAATCACAACAGAAGCTCAAAGAAAGACTTAAAATATCTACACCTTTTCTTTCAGATTGAGACTGTCACTCCAGAAAGTTGTATGACTGATTGCCAAAAAGCTTCCATTTTTCATTCAATGGCATCTTCTAAATGAGGTAATTCTTGGTCTTCTAGTTAAAATGTCAACTTCTCCACTCCTCATCTGTGACTTGGCTGGCCCTCTTCTTTCCTGTAATTTTCCCTAAACATTCATTATTATTGGAGGGATACGCCCTCCAATACGACAAAGGCAGTAGAAGTTAGGGGTCTGCAAGGTAACAGAAAGGAAATCACTAAATGCTCTTTTCCCAAGGTCGATGAGTAAAATAACAGTCTTTATTTAACAGTGTGTGCAATGTAAAAGGAGACTATAAAAGAGTGTAAGTTCTGCCCAGTTATTTCACATAAAGTTTATTTATTTTTGTTGAAGGAACCAAATATATCCATAGAATCTAAGAAGTCTCAGTCTAAGTTCCACAGTTTGAGCAATGGTATTTGCCACTTCCTTGTTCTCGCGAGATAGAAAAGCCATGATCCTGATGCAAAACTGGTTCTGACAGGGCTCCTCAGGGCCAAAACAGGGCACTACACGAAACTTCTGGAGGTAATGAAGATCAAAGGAGAGAGAGAGAGCGAGAGAGAGAGAGAGCTACTGAAGATATGCTTGCAGAAAAGACACAAAGAACACTCTGTAGTAAAGATAGTCAATCAAACTGGCCATTTTGATGCCTATTTATGAGATTAGTACTCTAGGAAGCTGCAAGAAGGATCACAGTTTCAAGCCCAGCCTGAATAAGTTAGCAAATTAGAAAAGCTCTATCGCATATATATATAATTATAATAATTATCATATTATACATAATTGTTATTATAATTATATGTAATTTTGATTCAGATATTAATTGGTACATTATATACATACACATCATCATTGTACTCAATATTGGGAGTTGGTACCAGTATATGACAAGACTTGTTTTTCATTTTTTTCCCATTGTCCTACCCAACCTACAACCTCCCACCTGCTATATCCGTAAGCTGTGTTTCTTTTTTGTTACTATCACATTCTTTTTCCCCTTGTTGTTTACCCCTACACCCTATTTCCTTTTAAATATTTTCTATTTCAGAATATCTACTGTATGTACTAGAATTCATTTACATCTTCCTTTTCTCATACCAGAGAAAAGATATGATATTTACACATCTGTGACCTATGTGTTTCACTTATTAGGATGTCCCGCACATACATCCATTTCAGTATGAATGACTCAATCTTATCTTTTTAATGGCAGAATAATACTCCATTCTATAAAAGGACCACATCTTCTTTATCCAGTCTCCAGTTGATGGACATTTTAGTTTTTTTCAAGATTTAGCTATCACAAACTGAGCTGCTATAAACATGAGTGTACACATGTCGCTGTGATATGAATCTTTTAATTCTTTTGTGTATATACCTAGTAAAGCAATAGCGAGATCAAATGGCACCTCCAATCTTAGCTTTTTGAGGAATCTCCACACTGATCTCCACAGGGGTTGTACAAGTCTACATTCCTACCAACAATAGAGAAGAGTTCCTTTTTCTCTGAAGCCTCATCAACATTTGTTCCTGGCTAATACTGAGACAGCAACCATTGTTTGTGGAGTGAGATGAAATCTCAGTGTTATTTCCATCTACATCTCTCAAATGACCACTGATGTCGAGCATTTCTTCATATACTTCTTAGCTGCTCTTACTCCTTCCTCTGAAAAGTATCTGTTCATTTTAGATGCCCATTTTTGGATTGAATCTTTAAATTTGGGTGGGCTGATTTTTTTTAAGCTCCTTACATATTCTAAATAGTAGTTCTTTCTCTGAGAAACAGCTGGTAAAGATTTTTCTCCATGTTGTTGGTTGCCTTTTCGCTCTATTGGTGGTTTCCTTTGCTGTGCCAAAACTTT
>PVIR01017669.1:0-34441 GCA_004026965.1 Petromus typicus | reverse complement strand
GGGGCTAAGCCATGCATCCTTATGCACATGGTATGTGGACTGCCCTGGAAGGATCCTGGGAAGCTGCCTTTCCCTTTCCTTTTCTTCCCTCTCTGTCTACAAGACACCACTCCTGGCCTTGAGTGGTAGTTGAAGTAGATGCATCTATTTCAGAATAAACACCACTGAAGCAAAGCTCACTTTATTGTGAGTCTGAATTTGTTTCCACTTTCTCCAAAGGCTTAAGCCTAGAAAGTCCCCATCTGCCCCCAGGCACCAGCAAAGGGCCCTCTGCATTCTCCTTTCCTTTCCTCTCTCCCCGGTTAAATCTAGGGAGACACAGGCTTCCCTTGCAGGCAGACAGACGTGCCTCAGTGAACTGGGCCTCAGCCTTACAGGAAGAGTAGGTGAATTTGTGAAAGTAGTATGGACCCTGAAAATGGAGCTTGGTTTGCAAAAGCACTGTGTGATTCAAGTCTTTGACCTTTGTTTCGAGTCTGATATAATGTAGACAGTAACCTGCTTCACCTGAAAGAAACACACCTGGGACCTCACATTCATAATGTTGAGGTCAAGTTTCCTAGGAGCAGGGCCTGGGAGGCATTCACAGGCCAGCAGTCTCAGGGGAGGCTCTCAGGAGCTGACCAGGGGAAGAGGGTCAGGCAGAGGCTTGCTTCTGCCTGACCCAAGCAAAGTCCTGGTGCGGGATTCAGTATGGAACTCTTGTGAACCTGAGCAGGGCACAGGAGACAGCTGTGATTACCACTCACAGCCCAGCAGGTGGGCGGAGGTCACCTGGGCAGGACATCCAGTGTCCACTCCAAGGGAGCCACAGGATACCAACTAAAAGCTCATGGAGTTAACTATTAGGATCCATGGAGCCCTAGGACGTTAATGCCAGGCCAGCCAGAGTCCCGAGAATAAGCCATTCTCCTTTCCCTGTTCAGCTGAAAAGAACCCACAGTCAAAATTAGCTCTGTCAGCCCAGAACATAATTAAGCAATCTGATGAGGCACTGAATTCACTTAACCCCGAGGCCACAGCTTCTTAGTGGCTCCCCGCCACAGGGGCTACAGGATCAGCCACAGGAGGCAAAGTCCAGCTCACCCAAGAGACCAAGACCCATCCCTGCACCACCTAGATTTCCCTCCCTCCTCCCGCCCAGAGCTCTTACAGCATTTGTCACTTCTCATTATGTATTATATCTTCACATGCAAATTCTTCATTTGCTTGAATTTCAAGCTTTTGTAATGAAGGCTTTACAAAACTTTCTTATTATACCTTGTTCTACGTGGGTGTCTGATAAATATTCATTGATGGACTTTATTTATTAGAGGGCCAGAGTTTCCAGGCAGCAAGAGAAGTGTCTGCAGGTACCAAGCGCCTGAAGTCCTTCCAGCCCTTTGATTTGGGGTGTAGGGTACATGCAGAGCAGGTCATTTTGCTGATTGTTGTTACTGGCATATGTCCTTTAAGTTCGGGGGTCATTCTTCAGTTTTTGCTAGCAAGTCATTCCCTAAATAAAGTTAAGTCACCTCCTGTGAAAGTGCCTCCCAGGGGAGGTTCCTGATTTGTGAATGGTGCAGTCTGTAGGCACAAGGAGTTCATTTTCTACAGAGGGAAAGAATAGGCATTTATATGAGATCCTGACAAGGAAGCAGACCAAGAGTCACAGCTGTACAGAGTCCCATGGTCCCCTGTTTACGAGGAGGGAAAGTAAGAGGCACGAATGGCAGAGCCGGGCAGCTGGCCGTTTCCCAGGTGGCTTTAGGGCAGCCACCGAAGGAGAAAGGCCCTGGAGGCAGGCAAGACAGATGAAACCCTGTGTGTTCGTTTCCTGTGCAGGCTTTCAATCAGGTCATATGATAAAGATTAATACTGTTTGTTGAGTGTTAGCACCGTGCCAGACATACAACACCATCCCTTCCGGGAGCACTGGACAGACAAACAATTCACACATAAAATGGATCAGCTGACACGGTGGCTCAGTCCCGGAGGTGAGCAGTTTCAGAGTTTGTTGGGTTGCTTTTATTGCTTGCTTCATCTTTGAGTCTCTTTCTGCAAAACTTCATCTGATGTTGCTGTTGTGGAAGGAGATAGCTGCTCCTGTGCATTCTGGGCTGGGCATTCATTCATTTGCTCCGCGGTTACACTTCTAGAATAGCCGTGCAAAACACGAGCCGCTTTCCTTTGTATTAGGTTCTGTCTGGAGCAGAGCTGCTCCGGAGATACTGCTTTTGTTACCTTTTCACCTGTGCATTACACTGGGACGTGGTCCTGCACGTGGGGATAATGGGCTGTTTATCCTCATTTTGACTCACTCGACATTCTTTTTTTGCCTGGGGCATACCTGAAGCTAGACTTCATTCAAGTGAGCAGCGATAAAAAGAAATAAAAAACTACAGAGGAAATCTGTGCTCCCAGCTCACAGTGATGTGTGTGTGACCTTCCAATCTAGGCCGCCGTACCCCCTTCCCCAGCCGTGCACCTGCTCTGAGATGTGCTCACTCGGGGTTCTGATAAGTTGTCAGATCACCCCAAAATGGTCAGTGAGAGATGACCACAAAAAGTAGAAAGCTGGCATTGTCCTGGTGTTTATTCAAACCATGTGTTTGATGGTTTTAACCTATACGTATAGTTTAAACTATCCGTGGTGTTACGTGTAAAGAGGACTTACTGGGAGGCGAAATGGGAGTATGGCTGAGGTGCGCTATAGACAACCTGTGCACATGCTTCATTATTTCCCATTTTCTATCCCATTTGAATGGAAATTAGTCTTGCAGCAGACTTCTCCCCTCTGCCTTGCACTGGTTAGTTTACTCAGTCTGTCCCTGTTAGCAGATTTGGTATAGGCACACACTGTACTGAGATGTGGCTCTGTGAGCTACCCAACCTCCATGATTTCTGGAGCACTAATGCTTGTGCCTTAGACCTATAAGTGCCCTAATCTTGAATGATTTCCCCTTTCTCAAAGTAAAAGGCAGCATTCCCTAAAACTGGCCAAATAAGAGATGTTAACTGAGTCTAAGAGTAAAACACGGCGTCGGACCACAGATGTGCCCATATGTACTCATGGCCTCTCTATTTCTTGTTACTTCACGTAACATGTTTGTGTTGATAGAATTCCAAAAATGGAAATAGATAATAATGAGTCTTTGATTGTTCTGATGAAATCCGGTAAGGTGACCAGCACATCCTTCCCTCAGCTGCTGGTGCTTCTGGGCCTGTAGTATTCATCTGAGAAGCTGGAGCCTCAGTTTTTTTCACCTGGGGCATACCTGAAGCTAGACTTCATTCAAGTTTGTGCAGGTGGCTAACAGGTCCAGGTTAATAGGTTAATAGGTCCTGGACCTCCTGGACCTATTAAATACCAGATGAGGGTGAGATTTGTATGTTTAGAAAAGTGCCAGTAAAGTGTGGTGAAAATGTGAATTTTTTTTTTTTTTTTTTTTTTAGGTTTTTTTGAGACAGGGTCTTGATTTGTGGTTCAGGCTGGCCCTGAGCTCAGTCTCAAACTCACATTGCAGCAATCTTCCTGCCTCTGCCTCCCAAGTGCTGGGATTACAGGCGTGAGCCACCATGCCCGGCACTGTGGTTATGTGGTATTGATTGCTGCTGGGTGTGAATCTCCATGCCCAGTATGGTATGTGGTTACCGGGGATCAAACCAGGGTCCTTGCACTTGCAAGACAGGCGCCGGAACCACTGAGCTAACTCCCCAGCCCGAAAATATGAATTTTCCATAAATCACATCTAACTTTTACCATGTTGCCACTTTTTAATTTTAGATTGAAATCCTAAAGGTCTTTGTAAAATGAGATGACAAACTAACATATCCAGACTTTATCTTATGGCTCAGACTTTCTGTGGCAAATTATGACCCCAGTTATATCCATTAGACATAGGGAAGCAGTCAAGGCCAGCAGGAAGAACAACCATCATGAGAAGGGGACTCACCACCTCATCCCTAGGAGAGGTGGCCTGAGCCCACAAATTATTTACTCAGAACGACTGAGAGGTAGCAGGGTATGACACAAATCCTTTCCTAAAGCAGCTCTTCTCAAGCCTTCTTCATCTGTGCCTGCCTTTTATAAAGAAAAACAAACTAATGGTAAACATTGTACTTGCGAAAATGTCCAAATATCAGCAGGAAGTATAAAAATCAGAATCTAACATTCTGACAGCCTGCAGTCAGGCTAGACTGAGGAGTATTTTTAGCACCCTGGGAATTTTTTAAGTAATATACATGCTGTGATAGGTGTCATGAACAGACCTCAAAAATCAGCAGGCTCTGAATCCCTCAGAGCACAAAGCCACCTGCACAAAATGTTGTTGTCGGCAAAGATTCTCTTATTCAGCTTAAAAGATTTGCAGACGAGCCAGCAGGTCACAGTTTTTCTTTCTGAACTTCATGCTCCATCCAGAGTTAGGTGGTTGCCGTCTCCAGAAAGTACACTTATGAAATGGCTTTGGGGCGGGAGCTGCTGGGAAGGCGCAGCTCTCTGTGGGATTTCCAGCTTGTGTAACAAATCGAGAGAGTCACCGCAAGACAGAGGTCTACCTGAACACATCTGGGGACTGAACGTGAGAATCATGAACCCAGAGGATGACCATGGGAAGGGAAACTTCCCAAACAGCGTTTTGTACCCATCAGTAAGGATCAAAATCCTCTTAATAGACCTGTCATTTTCACGGTCAAAACTCTGAAACCAGGGGTCGCAGAAGTTTACATTTCTGCTCCATCTCCCAGCTCCCCTCCACTGCTGCTCTGCTGGCCTCTACTCCTCTGCTTGTGCCAAGCGCCTCTGCCTCCTGCCATTTCTCTCAGATCCCAAACTGGGTCTCCCTAACTCGTAAGCTCACACATCCGGGTCCTCTTCTCAGTCAGCTCTCTCACCATAGTCCCTGAATGCTCCCTGCGTGAGGACTTGCATCTGCTTAATGCAGTTCACGTGGCCAGCCCCAGACTAGAAAGTTTACATGTATCATCTTAGTTTATCTTCACAGGAACCCAAAAAGACATATTTTATCCTCATTTTATAGCTCAAGCCTCAGGAGGGCAAGAGATTTCCCAAGGTTCCAGCACTGAGACATGGAATTGGTTTTGAACCCCGGCAGTTTGAACTTTCCTTTGCTTCTTGACAACCCTAGTTTATTTTTATTTTAGTTTTAGAACATATTTCTTTGTCCATGAGTGCTCATTTAGAATACACAGACATTCAGCATCCCCAGTTCATTAAGCCTAAGGGCAAGGCCAGTCTATTACATCTTTTACTTTTTTTTCAAAAAATGCACAAAAGGTAGTTGTAAACAGTTTGGTCATTTGACAAAAAATTTTCCCTGCCATCTTTGTCACAGGTGGCAAAAAAGTGTCATTAATACTAAAAATGTGATTCCTGCTCATCAAGCCCCATGGGGACTGGAAGACATTCTGTGATGGGCTGGCGGGCTATTTCTGTAAAGGGACAGAGAGCGTTTTAAGTATCATAGAGTTTGCTGCCATCCATTCTCACGCACCAGTACTCAGCTCTGTTGCAGCAAGCGAACGGCCACTGACAACACACAACAAAGGAGCTTGCTGGGTCCCAGAGCCTTTCGGTATGAATGCTGAAGGGTAACTTTCAGATACTGAACATGTATTAGAAAATGTTATTCTTCTGATTTTATACCCAATCACTTAAACAATATAAAACCCGCTCTCGGTTTACAGGTCTTACAATGTAAGGTAGAATATAGGATTTGAGCCACAGCCAACCAATGTGCAAAAGAACCACAGACAAATTACGACCTAAACAAACTGCTCTCTTTTTGACAGTACTGGCAACATTTCAAAATAATATTGCTTGGGCAGTGTTGTCAGTTTGCACATATTTTGCCTCAAATTGTTGGTCTTCCTGTCTTGGTGTTTGAATAAGTATGTTGGAGGAAATGAGTAGCGATCGGTCAGAATTAGCCGAGAGTTAACATTTTCTCTGTAGTGTTATGGTTTCTATTGTTTCTTGGAAGGTCATTTCTAATGAATTCACTTACTTGTAACCGCTCCTCATCGGAGCACTTATTGCTGTCCTCGTCCCCCTTCCCTGAAGGCAGGATTATGAAATGTGATAAAAGGAGTAACATCCTCACTACTTGCTGTCATCTAAATCCTTTAAGTATGGAAACTGACATCACAATGGTGATTTCCATAGCTTTGCAAAGTGAATAGTTCCACTTTGTTTATTATTCAAAATTGAAGAGTACTAGACTGAGTTTCATCTCTCTCAGTTCTTAATCATATTTACCATTCAATAGGAATTATTTTAATGACTAGCTTCCTTTTAAAGGATCTCCCAGCGTAACTCAGTGATTAGTTGTAAACAAAGATAAGGAAACCATATCTTCAATATTGACCTTATTTCTAAATGTTAAAATATAGGAATCCATTTATGTTGACACAACACTCCTTACAGCGTGTATACATAGCAGTTTCCAAAGCCAGCTGGAGATAATGTAAGCAAAAAGGAGAATTTTTGATATGAGAGTAAAGTAGCTCAGGAACACAAGCACCAGGGCTGGAAGTGCCAGGCTTCTGCAGAGTCCTAGCTGGGACTTTAAAGCCTTGGATCCTAACAGTGCTTTAGCCATGTCTTTGTGGCCCAGCTCTCTCCATACCTGTGAAATGGAAAGCATACAATATGACATCTGTGGTTACATCTGCACTTTGCATAAAACAGGCCTCCACCGAGTGACCTATTGACTGTATGTGACCTTTTGTTCTGAGTGTGCATTTCTAACAGAGAGAGTAACATGGACCTGCATTGGTCAATTCATTTATGGGTCAACAAGGTAGAGTTAAACAGCAAATATGAAGAGACCAGGGCTGGGGATTTAGCTCAGTAGTACCAGCATCTGCCTGGCAAGCACAAGGTCCATTTTGATCCCTTATACCACATATCACAGTGCCAGGAGTGGTGGCTCACACCTGTAATCCCAGCACTCGGGAGGCAAAGGCAGAGGACTGCTGTGAGTTTGAGCCTAGCCTGGGCTATATAGTGAGCTTAGGGCTACCCTGAATTACAAAGCAAAACCCTATCTCAAAACAAACAAACAACAACAACAAAAAGAACAGAAGTCAGAAAATTTTAAGAGGTTACTCTACTTTCAAGGTTCACTGCAGACTTCTAAAATTTTTTATATGCCAACACTGATTCCCCAGAGTGTTTACTCAGCACTCAGCGCCTGACCCTTGCTTTTCTTCACTGAGCCTGCTGGTTCCCCAGAGAGTATTCACATCCACACAAAGTCACTCTCTTATTGGACAACTCTTTAGGAAAAAACATAGATGTCTTTTTGTTTTTCACTTCCATGAGTCATAGTCAGTATCCTCAACAGAGAGAGCAAGTGCAAAATGTCTGGAAAATCACTACTGTAGAAATGACTTACTGAAAAATGAAGCATTTAAATTCAAAAGCTCCCTCCCTTCTCTCCTGCCCCCCCTCGCCCCTCGGAGTCATGGTGTTCACTTGTAATTTTAATCTATAACAGGCACCCATAGGTAACTTAGGTTCCAGCTGAAGACTGTAGCACAATCTTTCCTTCAGAACACAATGGAAAGCTTTTTTGAAATATCAACACACTTTTTTTTCAATCCTACAGGAAGCTGGGGGCTTCCAAAGAGCCAGAGTCCTGTTTTTAAAGAGAATCAAATTAATTGCTTTCAACTCAATGCTAAATAAACCATAACTTGTAAATAATAGCAGCAGTTACCATTTAGTTAGCACTTGGTATGTGCCAGATAGTGCTATATACATTATCTTTCAGAAGTGCCACAAGAAGGCAAGAGCCCCAATTATAGATGTTAACACAGAGGCTGAGAGAGGTGAATTGAGTTTCCTAATCCACACCCTATTTGAGAGAACACAATTCAAGGACCAAATGGCTGCTTCCTGCTTCTTCCTACAAAAGGGAAAGTCTAGATATTATTTATTCCTCACAAAAACATTGCATGGGGACTTCTCATCTATTTTTAAATTGTTATTTGTATTTTAATTGTTAGGTATTTCATGCATATATTAAATCTTTCTATGCTTTGTATCAAATATCCATTCACTGATACTGCATTGGGCAGCTTGTCAGACACAAGCAGAGATAGATAAGTGAGACCAGGCGCCTGCCAGCAAATAATCACAAGTGCTCAGGGAAACAGATAGATGTGTCAGTCTGTCTCGTTCAGGTCAGTCACTCTGTGTTGAGGGCATGTGCTAGCATTGCCATATGAGGTATGCACTATCCTGAGAAGAGGTGCCAGCAGCATCCTCTTGGGGTTGACAAGATGACCGTGGAAGGTGAGGCAGGACTTTCCAGGTCAGAAGAGAGACATCATCACAGTTGCTGGAGGATTCTCACACCAATCATTGGACATTACCCCTAAAAACTTCTAATCCAGCAAGTCTGGGGTACAAGAATATACATTTAAAACAGTGCTGGGCCAGCACCACCAGAACCACCACCTCTCTAGCTCTCTGCACCAGCCGCATTTTGCAGGTTTGATCAACTTGGTATTTGTAGCCATGTGTCATCTCAGAAAACAACTTTGCATTGCTTATGTTTGCTAAGACACCTCCGAATCTGTCAAATTTTGCTTTTTCAGTCTAAAAATTCCCCAGGCAAGGCAGCCATGAATTGTCAAGCTGAAAGCCAGGCTCCAAGCACAGGGCACTGGGCTAACCCAGAGTGAGTGGTCTCAGCCCTGCAGTGCCTGGAATATAGAAGGCAAGGAGCCAAACCCAGAGAATGGAAAGGCAGACCCTCCAAACCCCTTCAAGAAGTATTAGTTGGTTCAAAACAGAGTTGGAGCCTCTGTACACGATACAGCATTGTGTTCAAGCACTCTGCTCACAGGAGAGCTGTATCCTACACAGTAGGGACACCAACTGGACATACTCAGAATTCTGTCTGTTCCTGAGAACCAGGGAAACATCATGAACAGCTTCAAGCATTTCTGCGCTGCTACAGAATCTCACCATACCGCAGTGAGTCCAGAGGAAGGGACAGCAGCAATCCTAGTTGCTGACAGAGGGGACTGAGGGTGAAATACTCAGCAATGATAACATCTAGTGCATACTAATGTAGGTGATCCCAGCACCCCAGCCGTAATGCGGGGGCTCCAGGACCCAGAGTCCATACTTTGTTTCTCCCTAACCCAGGGACAAATGCAGATGAATGACAAAGAGACAGGGAGTCATTTAACTTTGCAGTAGCCAGAGAACCCTTGTCTTGAGAAAGCAATGAAGCACGAGCCTTTGGCTCACCTCAATTTTATTCACTCAAACATGGGTTCATGCTATCAAGGTAACACTAGGTTCCTCTGGATTCCAATATCCATTAGCACTTTCTCTGGTAAGCAACCTAACCTCAGCTGTCTTAACTCTCCTTAATATTAAATCACCCTTGAGTGCAGCCTTTCTCTGTGGTGCTCACAAAGGAGGCCAGTTGTGCCTTAATCCTCCTCTGGTCCTGACATTCTAAATCAAAGAAACAACCCTGAACCACAAAGGAGTGAGTGCTGGTTGCTAAAGATCCCATCGACTGGCCTAACGCAAGAAAATGAAAAGGGAAAAACAAAAAGAAAGAAATGGAAAAAGAATAAAACTAGATAGCAAGCCCAGTGGCACTCACCCACAGTACACCTGGGTATCATTAATTTATAAATTAAAACTAAAATTTCAGTTGTAACCCAAGTTGTTCGTGTCAGGCCACTTGTAACTCGAGGGTCCACTGTATTTGCTGTTTTTTCTTTATTTAGTTTTGAATTAAGAGTTTTCCTGGGGGTGCCAGTAACAATAAGAATAATTGTTTGACGTTTAGTGTGTCTGCCCCAGACACTATTCAAAAACAGTTGACCCTCCATATTCACGGGTTCCTCTCCCACAGATTTAACTAACCATGGATCGAAAACGTATTTTCTAATTGTGTCTGTACTAAACATATATAGATTTTTTTCTTGTAATTATTCTCTAAACAATATAACAACTATTTACATAGCATTTACATGTGTTAAGTACTATCAGTAATCTAGACATGATTTGTAATATATCAAGAATGTATATAGTTATATTTTATGTGAGGTGTGATCTAAAAATATAATCTATACTTAAATTTTAAAAATCTATTCCAACAAAAGAAACATTGCCATTAATCCCCTGGGAAGTATTCTCCTCACTTGGAACACACTTATCCCACCACTCTTTTCCATTTTCTGAAGTAGGTCTGGAAGTCCTTTTGTAACTGTTTAGCTGGACCATCCTGTCTGCGACGATTCCCACATCAATTCAAAACATTTGCCTTTCATCATCTGTGACACTTAACTGTGGTGTCAGCTTGAACAAGAAGTGCCCAGCTGCTTGATAGAGCATAATTCTGAGTATGACTGAATGATGGACTTACAGAGGACCCTCTGTGGGCATGGGGACACCACCAATAGGTTTATGGCCTAGATGGAATAAAAAAGTAAAAAGAAGGCTTCTACTTCTTTGGAAGAGCTTCAGTCTTTACAGTCATCTTTGAACAGCAGTCTCCAGACCCTTCAGCTTCCTGTTAAGGACTCACATGGGACTCTGCAGTGAGCTCCAAGTCTTTGAATTTTGCTTGGACCTTTCAGATCTCCAGTGCCCTGACAGCCCTTTTGGCTTCTCCCACTGCTAACTCTTCAGAGCCCATCTTGTAAATCCGTAGATACAGTTTATATTAAATCTGTTCCCCTGGTGAGCACTTGACTGATAGAGATTTTGGTACCAGACAAAGGAAGTCACTACTGTGGCACTACTTGACCATGGGATTCGATGCCTGTGGAAATGAGTGGAAGAGAAATTTGGAAAAGTCTGGAGATGCCATCTGGAGAACAGCCCTAGAATGCTATGAGCCAAGCTTGATGGAAGATTGTGGTCAGAGCTCAAAAGATTATAATGCTGATAAGAATACAGTCGGTTAAGACCAGGCTAGGAGTTCTCCTTTGGGAAGAAGGGTTCTGTTGACCCTAGGACATCAGCTTGTATATGTTATGCTGTGTCAGAAAACCTGTGTGGATTTTGGGCATGTCCTGAGTCTGCAGGACACTGAGAGTAAGGGGTGCAGATTAATTAATCTGACGAAAGAAATTTCAGGATAGTCTTATGTGGAAGCAGCAGCATAGCTATTATTGGAGGTGCTTAGCTCTACATTGAGAATCCAGAGCAAACATTCTAGAAGAATAATTTATGATTTTTTGAATTTTGCCAGAAAGGAAGCTCCATTAAAGCTGGGGTGTATAAAGATGAAGTGGAGAATTTGCTTGTGGAAGAGATTAGCATAAAAAAGAAGGCAAGTCCTTTAGAACAGGACAATAGGAAGAATAGCTTGAGGGTATTTGAGAAGCCAGTAAGGCCTCAACCTTTGCAGGCTCAGAATTGAAAAGGTAAAAGAGTTTGCTTTAAGAACATAGCCCCAGGGCAGAATGGCCACAGCCTGTGGAATGGGAGTTGGGTTCCCAGGATTCTGTTCAGTTCACCATGCTCAGCCATCCAGTCATTCAAAGGCCTCTCAGTCCTACCCAGAAGATGGGAAAGGACTCAGCTATTTCTTCATCTGGCTAAAGACCTTGGCAACATCTGCTGGACGTAGAATTACAAGATTTAACATTTGCCCTGCTGGATTTGGGTCTTGCTTTTGGACCCATTCTTTTTTCATTCCCAGTCTTTCCATTTTGGAATAAAAATATTTGCCCTGTGCCTTTTATAGTGTGTCAGCAGTGTTTAACTTTCCTTTAAGTTTTACAAAGGCTCAGAACTAAGAGTTTGCCATAAATCTCAAAGGAGATTTTGGTCTCAGACTCTTTAGCAATACTATAACTGTTAGAATTTGGACAACACTCAGAGATGGACTGGATGTACTTTGTATAGAGTGAGCATGAGTCTTTTGGGGCCCAGGGCCAGAATGTTATGGCTTTTATCGCGATATCCTCCTAAAGTCTCATGCTCATAGACGAAGGTTCTGGATAGTGATTAGATTATTGGAGTTCAGCCAGCTTGATTTTAAGAGGTAGGATAGGGTCGGAAGAGGTGGGCCACTGGGAGCATGACTTAGGTTTCCCTCTCATCCACTCCTCCCATGCTCCCTGCTTCCTGCTGGCCATGCCCTGAGCAAGCTTCCTCTGTCATGCCACCCTCCCACACCCTCCTGCCTAGGAGCCACCTGACCATGGAGTGAAACTCCTATGAATTGAGCCAAAATAAACATTTCCTCTTTGAGTTGTGGGTATCAGGTATTGTCTCAGCAATGAGATAAGGAACTAAGGCATGTCATTTTGACTTTGGGGAAAAGCCAAGAGTCAGTCGCATGGTATCAGATCCATGTGAATAAGATAAATGGGGACAAGACTTCACATTTTTACAAGGCTATTTTTCTGTTGGATGGCACTAGGCAGCAGTAGTCACTGTATTTTTTTAAACACAGCTGGTAAAAACACACAGAGAAGAGGACTTCCAAAAACTACTCCTTAATGTCAAGAATGTCACATAAGTTATGAGATAAGAGTGTTCAAAGCCAGGGAGAGTATTTTAAGGGAGAATAATGACAATATGTATTCTATTTTTAATGTAAATATTCATTTTGTTTTTTAATGATCTCGTGTATGCCTAATGGATAGTATATATTTGTATAAGCATACACTTAAATACATTTTATAAAGGGATTTGCACACCTTCAAATTTGGTATATGTGGGTAACCTTGAACAATTTTTCTGGATGAGGGGTAACTGTTCTTGCATCAATCCATTCAGTGCCAGCGCAATTCCATGAGTTATGTGTCATTATCAGTTGCACTTCACTACCAAGGCAGAGAGAGCTTTCCATAATTTCAGCACAGAGAAAGGCACAGAGACATAGAGGGAAACTTGCCTGAAACTTTGACATCACTGTTTATGTGGATCTAGGAAGAGGTAAAAAGATTTCACTGCTAACTGGCATGAAAGTTCTAGGAAGACAGCTTTGTAGGAAAATCTGATCTATGTATATTATAATCTGAAATGTACACATTTTTATATGTTTTTATGAAAAAAATGAAACTAATCTCATAGCAAAAGAGAATAACAATAACTAGTTCAGTGTGTATTGTTACCTTCAAAGTAGTCAAAGTACAAGACTTAAGCAACAAAGAAGAAAACAGATAACACAAAACTTTCTTTTAAACAATCTAGGATAAGCTAGTGGTGTAAATGAAACAAATTTGTAGAGTGTGTGTTTCTGCCAATACCTGGCCTTGCAGCCTAGAATTCACAACTGTGAGCTGCTAGAAAGTAGGATCTCTGCAACCCATTGGCTACAGCGATGAAGCAGAGGAATGCTATGTACCCATCCATGGGTGTGAGATGTGTTTTGGGGACTCCTCAGCTCATGGGTTTCTTGCTTTAGACAGAGGATTCCTTCTAGGTTTGTTTGGAAATCTTCGTGGTCCAGTGAGTTAAGAAATACATATCCAAATATTTCCCTCTATACAGGACGTTTTCTTATAGGCCATGAAAATTTCCTGCCTGTTTCCACCCTTTTTACTTGAGGTTCTGCTGGAACACAAACCACGTTTAATCCATCACTAGGATCAATACCACTGTCCCTTGACTCAACGCTGTGAAATTTGAAACAATCGCTTTTATCAAGATGCATCTCTCTGCCCGTGAGTTGCCTCACTACTTTATTATGCTTTAGTCCTTGAATTATATGTCCTTCTCCATCATTATCTAAAATAGGGCCCCTCAATTCACTAACTCTGCACTTGGCTTATTTCTTTCCAGTGTCACCGTTGTGTCTCTGGTTTCTTTGAAGTTTCATCTTTTCTACCAGCGTGCACTCTTTTTTCATGATCATCCCATGAACTCTCAGAGAGCCTGGCCTGTTCGTGTCATGTATTTAGCAGATGACACTTGCCTGCAAATGCTTTCTTAATTCATTAATCTTCCTCAAAACTCCACATTTAAGTCCCTAATTATTCTGTTTTACTGATGAAGAAACTAAAGTATAGCAAGATTTAAGATTTAGGGTTTAAGAGATCGCTCAAAGACACAAAGCTAACATATGTTTTTGAACCCACAGAGCCTTGTTCTGGGTTTATGTTCAGGCATTTCTCTGAGCAAATAATGTGCACAATCTATTCTTATTTGACCATATGTATAAATTAAAGAAATTGAAACATGAAGGAAATGTCCCGGTTGTACATCTACCCTCTGCTGCTTTACTTATTACAAGTATTTACACTCACCTCTAATCTTGTAATGTTTTTTTTTTTTTTTTTTTTGGTTTTTCTTTGACTTGTTGATATTTTAGCATTATTGAAAGAGTATGTCTCTTCTTCAGAAGTTTCTAATGAAAACTTAAAAACACACTGACCTGGTGTTTTAAATGAAATACATTTAGCATATTTCTTTAAAAATGAACTACATAAACAAACACCCTCAAAAGTTATCACCAGTTTGACAAAAGTTCTCTTCTCCAGAGGGCAGCCATACTTGCCTGATCTGTGTATTGCTAACTTAGTGGGTCTAATGGGGTCCCCCCAGAAGATGCACTCACATTCTAACTCCAAACCTTCTTTAAAAAAGGAGTTTTTGCAGAATGTAATGAAGTGAGGGAGTTTGAGTTGAGATCATCCTGGATTATCAATATGGGCCCTAAACCTGGTGACAAGGGTCCTTATCAGAGACACAGGGTAGATTAACAGACCTCTTGTTAAGACTGATTTGATTCATCTTTCTTATGTAAATTGATGATGAAGAGTAAAAAAGAGATCACCCAGGCATCTGGAAATGTCCTGGGGTTTTTTTGTTGTTTTTTTTTTTTCAGTTATTCTATCACATGTACATGCAGATTAAGCCCCACACTTACATGATACTAACTAATAGAGTTTAAATATTAGCTCTTCCTGAAGAAACTTGACTTGATATTTTAAAAATAATCCTCCAAACCTCAGGATGCTGAATGTGTAAGAAAGACATGCAAATGAATTCTTAAATGGTTGATAAAGAACAAGTGCACTTTCCTTATTTGGTAGATGTCTTTCAGGCATAAGACATGTGCCATGCAACTGTTCTTGCTTCCTCCTTCTCACTGCTGAAGACCTAACAATCTAACTGCCTGTCTAGACTCTATAAGAATTGAAGTTGGGGAAGTAATTGGGAAGAATGCCTTAAAATAATTTTTAGAGAACACCGGAGAAATTATGACAGGCAGGCAATTTAGAAGAAATCAGAAATACATCCAACCTGTAAGATGCTCAGTCTATGACTGTGTCTTGATTCGACCATCTAGACCCTTGACAGTCATGTAGGATTGTGCCCACATCACAGTCACCTGAAAGGCTTTTGAAAACAATGTTTGCTGAGCCTCAGCCTCAGAATTTCAAAGATAGAAGGTCTGGAGTGAAGACTCAAACTTTGCACTTCTAAAGAGAAGCCAGCTGATGCAAACTGATGAAATTCTAGGGACCACATTTAGAACCACAGGTCAAGGTAACTCCTAACTGTCCAGTGTATACCATCTAAAGGAATTGGCTGGTCTTGGGTGGTTGTGTGAGATCATTCTTGTACTCTGAGAACATCACTGCATGGTCCTGTACTAAAGCCCACTGTAAATTTTTAGCAGTAGATAAAAGTATTTGGTAAAAACTTTGTTACTAAACAGTGATACTCTTTGATACATACCAAAGAGCATGTTTTTTAATCAGAGGGGACATCTCCGAAGTGCTCCTTAGGCAGAGTGAAGTAACCATTAGAGTAATTAATTAACCATTAATTTTCCCTGAACTTGGCACCTAGGGTGGCATTTCCCTAAAGGTCCTGCAGGGAATCTCTAGCTCCCAAATAGGTCATTCAATTAGAGTTGAAGGTAACCCTGTGCTTAAGAGGAAACTGACCCATTTGCTCAGGATTAACATTTCTCCTACGTCACTGTCCTCATTTGCCCTCTCACCTGTCTCTGATTTTTGACTAGCTTACTGAGTAGGAATGCTAATGAAAATGCTCTCAAAACCATTTTTACAAGTAAATGGTCTTGTAGCTAATTCGAAGTGGTCAACCAAGTTCTGTTAAAATATGAAGTGCTCCATAAACTGTTCCCTTAATATCTTTTTTTTTTCTTTTGAGACAGGGTCTCCCTTTTTTTGTAGTTCAGTCTGGCCCTGAGCTCAGCCTTGAACTCACAGCAATCCTCTGCCTCTGCCTCCCTAGTGCTGGTATTACAGGCCTGAGCCACCACATCTGGCACTGTGGTATGTGGTACTGATTGCTGGTGGGCATGAGTCTCCGTGCCCAGTATTGTTGTATATGGTTATGGGGCATCAAACCCTGGCCCTTGTACTTGCAAGGCAAGCACGGGAACCACTGAGCTATATTCTCCACCCCCCCCCCCTTAATCTCTTACAAATGGACTATTTCAAGCCAGATTAGGTTCAATGGTGGCGATGCTTTTGAAAAAATGATTCCTGACCTTTGTGGAGACAGAGTCTGATCCTTGAATCTCATTCTCTTTGAGACTTTGCTCTGCTTAGAGAGAGAGAAGTATGGAGCTATAGTTGTAGGTAGCCTTGGATGGCCAGTAGAGGAAGAAACCCCGTTGAGAAGAAATGAGTGTTAAGACCATAATATTATTTTGGGGTATGTGCCCTTAGGGTTTCCAGCCCTGATGGATATGTATTCTAATTTAAAATATCACAGAGAAGAAAAAAATAGACGTTTCCATGGAGATATCTTCTGAGGCCAGCTCTTCTGTCTCATTATCATATCTTATTTGAATATTTCCTGGAATCAGTTTATTCCTTCAGTGCATCTTTTATCTGCAGTGGCCATGGATAGCATAACATCTGGTCAGAGGTCTTCTTTAAATAGGTAGTGTAATTACAGGCAGATCCATCGATTTCCATTTGTCTGCTTGTGCTTATGATAGTTGCAAATCTAATATAATGTGAAAACTTCATTAGCATTCATTTGCCACTCTCTAATTAAGAATTTTAAGTTGGCTGAATGTAGCCTTCCTTCGGGAATTGTGGGAGACACCTGCCTGCAGCTGGATCTGCCACATTTGTCAAAGGTATGCGATCGAGATCCAGCTGGTTCTCCTTGGGAATGACGAGGCTTTCCAGAGACACCTCCTGACAGCTTCACTGTAACATATGATCTTATCAGAATGAACTCTTTGTTACCCTCTGTCCTTCCCCCAGTTGTGAGTCTACTTGTGGTCCAGAATGGCCCCTTTGTCTCCTTCAACAGCTGCCTTCATTGATGTTGCCCACATTTACAGTTGAGCCCCTTCACTTCATGCTGAGTATTGGTACCGAAGGCAACAGAAGGGATCCACTCTTCTCTCGTCTCCTTTCTCAATGATGATTTGATGTCGGGCAGTAGAAACTCATGGGTCCTCAAACAATCTTAAAGACAGTTGAACCTTCAGAAACCTAATACATTGGAATGCATTGCTTCTGGACAAGTTGAATTTCCTTCCTCACAGCACCACAATTTCTAGCTGACATTTGCAACGGTGTGTTGAGATGTGTTTTTTAGAAGAATTCCATTACTTCTACTTTGAAAATACATGTTTCTTTAGTTTCTCACTTATATACAAAGTTTTTTAAACTTCCAGTAGATTTGTATTGAAATCAGAAGTAGAATCATTTGAGAAGCTAATAAAAACTGTAACTTCAGGAAGAGGAAAGCAATGCCATTTTGTGTGCTTCATTTTCATTTTCATAAAAAAACAGTCAGAAAAATTATATAAGCTTCAGTCTCCGTGATGTCTATATCTACCCCTGATGGGGATATTCTAAAATATAAATTTTAAGAAGAGCCTCCTCTTCCAGAGCCTATTTTTATTCCTGAAATGGCTATGTTAGAAGAGAAAGTTGATGATCACTGGATACAAGTGCATACTGACACCAGCAGTCCCATCAGGGAGACTGACAATGAAAAATACACTGGGTAAGCAGAGCCACATGGCATTCTATCAGTTCTGACGTGACTGTCAGTGTCCTCACTGAGGAGACAAGCAGTGTGTTAATCAGCTGCCCTGAACACTGAAGTTTCATCAGTAGCTTCCAACACCTGGGCCTGCAGATTTGCTAAGGTCAAGGAAAGCAGTGCATGGATGCTGTGCTACTTTCTCCATCAGCTGACGCTGACTTGGAGGACTCAGTTCATCTCAGTCTGCAGCTCCAGCCTCCTGAGGACTGTACGTGAGCTCAGCCAGGAGTGGAGAACAGAAGATCTTCCCTCAGCTCCATGGTTGGCTGGTCACTGTGAGCAGGTCCATGTAATTGCTCACCAGAGCTTCAACCTGTCTGCCCTTGGATGCTATGCTGTGCTAGGACGGCTGAGTCTGAGTCTACACCCCACCAAGAACTTAACCGATGTAAATGGCAGACTTACCATTGAGCATGGAGCACAGTCACCACAAAGATGAAGGCAAGAGTGAGAAGGCAGTGCTTGCCTCCTCACAAAGGAAGGAAGAGTCAGACCTATGTGGATTCTAGGACTGGCAGTATATGGAGGTGACAGTCATCACATGGTTAATGCCAGTTACAAGGGCCTCATTGCTGTATAGGTCAGAGGTATTTCAGAGATAAGCTTTAATAACAGTCACCATCCATTTTGATATCCCACCATAGCTGCATTTAGTTGAATATACAACACAAAGCTTTCTCTTCATTCTTCTGAGCCTCAGTTTCCTCATACATAAAATGCTGAGACTATGATCTGCCTTACATCATCAAAAGGTTTAACAATGAATATGGATCTCAGAATAGACAATCGTTACATTCTGGGCAGTTATAGAGTTGATCAAAGCATGGGTCAGTGTAACACTATGCAGGGCTCTTTCATGGTACATAGAATCTCAAATACAGTATGATGGCATGTTGATCTTTCCTTAACATCAGCAAGACTTTAAATTATGAAAATCTGGCAGCTGGCAATTACAGGAAGAGTTCCATCTGAGAAGATTGGCTATTCCTTTGCAGTATATTAACTTATGAGTATCTCATGAAGATTAGCAATAAGATATATTGTAGTTATGGAAACTTTACTCCATGTTTTATGTATCCCAGGAAAGAGAAAGATAAGCTCCAGAAGGTGAAGCCATGTGCCCAGATAACAAAGGTGTGTCAAGCTCCAGATCATCCAGTGTAGACACTGTCAGTGACCTCTGCTCACCTCAAGGAGTACAGAGGCAGATTGAGAAAAATCGTACATCAGAACCATCAGGCCAATGACCTGTGCCAAGAACCCTGTGCACAGCCTGCATTGTGCAAGTTGATGGAAACTTATAACAGTAATTCCAGGCACCAAACCTCAACATTCAACCTGCAGTTGTTTTTCTTTTTTTTTGTAAATCTCAGCTTAATTTCTTTTTTTTTTCCTCTCTGAATAAATCTGCTCATATTGATTTTAAACACTGTTTTTAATTTTTCAGTCATATTCTTCTTCTCATGTTTTAGAATCAAGATTCATGCTGTTTTGTTTGACTGGTTCAACCTTATTCCTCTGTCTCTTTGTTTTTAATCCCAGAGAGCCAGAATTCATTGTGATATGAACTGTAGTTTCCATTTGCTTTCAGGAAATTCAAAAACAAGAGATCATTGTTTTCTAATGTTTAATTGTCCAGACTGTGCCAAAATATACATTTTATTATTATTTTATTCTGATTCTCACAGTTTCGGTATTGTTTCATTTTCACAGGTAGTATTTGCAATAAAATAGTCATCATTTATGCTTGTATAACCAATTTAAAGAATTTAATTTACATTTTACTTAAATTCTGAAGATGCCCTTTGAGTTTGCTATTTTGAGAAAAGAGTCATTTAAGCTCCGGATCCATAGTATGCTTCATCAGAATCCTTTTGATTTATTCGTTTATCTGATCTTCTATTCAGTTGTTTGATGGGGACCAGATAGTTGAGAACTCTTCTCTAACGCGCAGCATCCTAACACACAGAGCATTAACTCTTTCTAAAATGTTAACAGAATTACTGAGGGGAAACCAGCTCTTTTATTTTTGGAAGAAGCCTGGAGATTTGTGTTGGCCTCAGTGGTGCTGAGCTCTGCAATGTTTCAATTAAGAGTTTTCGGCGAGCACAGTGTCTCATGCATTCTCCTGCTCTGGAAATTCTGTTTGAGCCAAGGACATAAAGTGCCAACTTCCAGATCCTGGGCAGCCTGTTCTTATGCTCTAGAATTCCTATTAAAGCATGTATGACATAAAGATTTATTTACATTGAATGAGAATAATGTCCAAAATATATTGTCAAGTGAAAAGTTGAAAAAAAAAAAAAACAAGCTAGAAAATATAATGCAGATGGGTGATTAAGTGCAGACAGTTGGTTCCCTCAGTTCCATTCAACTCACAGTACTGGGTGAGGCTCCATGGACTTACCGTGTGCAGATGCAAAGAACAGTGGCTGGTGCATAGTAAGTGCTTAAAAATACACATATAGGGCCGGGGAGTTAGCTCAGTGGTTCCGGCGCCTGTCTTGCAAGCGCAAGGGCCCGGGTTCGATTCCCTGGTAACCACATAACAATACTGGGTGTGGAGACCCACACCCAGCAGCAACCAGTACCACATACCACAGTGCTGGGTGTGGTGGCTCACACCTGTAATCCCAGCACTCGGGAGGCAGAGGCAGGATGATTGCTGTGATGTGAGTTTGAGGCTGAGCTCAGGGCCAGCCTGAACCACAAAAGCGAGACCCTGTCTCAAAAAACCTAAAAAAAAAAGAATACACATATATAATTTTGCACAAGAACAAGTTTTGGAAGAGGGTATCCATTCATCTAACAAATATTTACTTATTAAGTAAATTGTAACTAGCAGTTCCCTCCAGGGCATTGGACTGAGAGAGGCAAGGGCCATGGGACTGAGTTTCTTTATAAACTTGGGTCTGTTTTGCGTGTTCGTTGCTAGGGGGAGGACAGGTGTGGACCCGGAGCCAGACCACCTGTGGTGTGTGCCGCATTCCTATCTGCAGTGAGCTTGTTGGTGGGGATAAGCCTTTGAATCAACGGGGCATCGATTACCCTAACAATTCCTGTGGTTACCATGAGGATCAAAAGAGCCAGGCTTTGCATGTCCACTAGAAGACCGCCTGCCTCCTTGAAGGACAAGGTTATTGGTGGCAATAGTAGAGGAAATGACAGTGTCAAACCACAGTGTCCAAGGTCATCATGATGTTTGTCTTTAAAACATGAAAAAGAACTTAGAGAGTCTGCCCCTAAAGGACAATAGCAATCCAAATAAAAGTGCTGTATCTTGTTTTCATTTCCATGGTTTCTCATCCTTCCCACAATAACTTCTAATCTGTTAGCCCTGCTGAGTGTCCTGCCCAGTTTTTCCTGTGCCTGGTGAGGTTTTTCCACCTGGTATCCAGTCTCCTTCTCCCCCTCCTCCATTTCCCTCTCTTCTTCACAGAATTGATTTGGATTGAGGATTTGCACTTTTATGTAATTGAGAAGAAAAACATTTTTTTAATTAGTGCATGTTTATATTGCAGAATAGTGATGTTTGTTTGGGGCATTTGTGTGTCCCTGTGACTTGTGTGGCTCATTTTCAATCCTCTTACTCTCCCTTCTTCCCTCTTCCCCTTATTCCCTTTCCTATCACCAAGAATTTACCTTCTAGTTTTCCATTATCACTTTTTATCACTTACTTATTTATATGAGAGGAAACATGACATTTAACTTTAAATTTAACCAATTTATTTTGCTTAATTTGATGGTCTCAAGTTCCATCCATTTTCCTGGAAGTGACATGAATTCATTCTTTTTTATGGCTGAATCATATTCCATTTTGTATATATACTCCATTTTCTTTGTCCATACACAGTTGATGGACATGTAGGCTGTTTACACACCTTAGCTATTGTAAATTGTGCTGCTGTAAACATGGTGTGCATACATAATTATAGTATGGTATCATTAATCTTTTCAAAACTATCCCCAGGAGAGGTATAGCTGGTTAAATGAAATTTATATTTTTAGCTCTTTGAGGAATTTCATAGTGGTTTTACCAGTTTATATTTCCACCAACATTGTAGAAGTGGTCACTATCCCCACATATTCACCAGAATTTGTTGGAGTTTTTACTGGCTTTTGGTGCTAACCAGCCATTCTAACTGGAGTAAAATGGAACCTTAAGAGCTGTCTTGACTTACATTACCTGGTGGCTAAAGATGTTGAACATTTCTTCATGTTCTTATTTGAACTTCTTCTTCCTCCTCCTCCTCTACCTCCTTCTTCTTTTGCTTATCATGTCTATTCAGCTTATTTTTCCATCATTTAAATGGATCATTTGTTTTGGAGGGTTAATTTTTTGTGTGTTCTTTTTATGTCCTAGATATTAGTCATCTACTTGAAGAGTAGCTAATAAAAACTTTTTCACATTCTGTAGGTTCTGGCTTCCCTCTGTTGTGGAACCACAGTTGTGTGCCTGTGTGCTTCTGTAAGAACAGTGGGATATTATTCATAAAACTATCTGCATCAAATACTGACCCTCTCTCTAAATGCTTCATCTGCTGATGAGCCACTTTATTTCAGCCATAGATTTTCTCAGACAGATTTGGAAGCAATCGTGCCGTATTTCTGTTCTTAATTTTCTCCTGCAGACATGGAGGGTCCCCAGAGCGTCGATAGCTGAGCTCGACTCACAGCTCTGAAGTGGTGAACCAGGACTCGACCACTCTCTTGCATGCCCCACCCCCCACTGTGCCTGTAGGTTCCTAGGTGTGAAACCTGTGCCCTCCACCGGGAGGCAGGGGGCAAAGAACAACTGCAAAATCACTGTATGCGAAGTGCTGCTCGGCTGTCCCCAGGGCCTCTGGCTGTACTGTGTCACCAGAGGAGAGCCACATTGGAGGGGACGGCGGGCTTGCTCGAGAGCTGTCTCTGTGCGGCAGCCCCGGCCCCCGTCCTGTTCCTCTTCTGCTGCACCTCCTTCCTGCCCTGAGACGTGGAGTCTACCGAATTCTTTCTTTCCCTGGGTCAGTCCCTCTAAATGCCACCGTGACTTTGAGGATATCCACCTTTGAATACCAGCTTTCTGAATGCTGCTCCCGAGCCTGGGCTCCTTGCTCCCAGCCTCTGCAAATAACTGCCTTTCGTCTTGTCTCCATTCAGGCTTTCCTAGGCCTTTCTGTTGTGGGTCTCCTGGCCAAAGTCTAGCAACCTCACTCTCAGTAAGAACAGAGACTGGACAACAACTCTGGGTCTGCTGTTGGGAAAAAATTGTGCTTCATCTCAGAGTGAAATGTTGGGTAGGAGAGGATGGAGCCTTCCCCACTGTGGTGGCCCAGGGTGGGCAGCACCCACTGAAATGCGTTGTGCTCTAACAGGAACATGTGTGGGACACCCGGGACACTGGCCGGTGAACTTGTGCGTGCTCCTCCCTCTGTTGGAAACACTCTGCTCTCCTTTCTCTGCGTGGCCCACCTACAGTCTCATTCCTGGGAAGTTATACCATATCCCTTTCTTTGTTGCCTCCCCACCGACTCATGCAGAGCTGATTGTCCACATTTCTGTTGCAGTTATTTTTTTTAATTAGTAGTGTCACCAACAAACGGTTCCTTAAGAATAAGAACCATGTCCCCAGCCCAAGGCCTTCAGGAAATGTTCAGTCATATTTTCTACTGGAAATAAGGACTGGAGAGTCAGATGCATGACTGTGAGACGCATCTTTGTGAAGACAGGTGCTCAGAGAAGTCAGGTGGGAGCTGGTTCTTGAGGACACTTAGAGTTTACCCCATTAATCAATATCAGAGCATTTCCTGACAAACAAACCTCGACCTTTTTCTAGACCTTTATTATCTCTCTGTGTGCCAGGGGTCCTCGGCCTCAGCTTTAGTGATGAAGCGTGGGCCAGATACATTTGGGGGAGCCAAGTTGGGCATTCAGGGGTGTTTAGCCGCATCTCTAATGTCTACCGACTAGATACCAAGAATGTGCTCTCTCCTCGCTGTAGCAATAGAACTGCTAGATTCAGACGTTGCCCACTTCTCCCAGGTTTTGAGAACCACCGTTTTAGACTCAATAATAGCTCTTGTTTGGCATGGAAAAGGCATTCTATAAAATCAGCCAATCACAGAAAACTATTAAATTGATCATACCATTTTTTAAAAACTAGGCAGGCTGTACTGGATGCTTTCTCTCAGTTCTACCCAATCCCCAGTCTACAATCTCCACTTTATAATGAGGAAGCAGGCTCCGACGCCTAGGTGATGTGCCCACGTGGGGGGCCGGGTCCACTCCTCGATTCTAATTTGCCGTGCCAGGGCTAGAGGCACTGCTCAGTGCTTGCCGCCCACACTGCTTCTACTGTCTCTGCAAACTTACGGTTGCATCGACATGTTTGAATTGGGGCGTGCAAATAGGCTGAAGTTGGAAAGAAAGTAAGATGGTGTGGAACACAGCCAGGTATAAAAATAAATATTCTGATCAATATGGACCTTGAAAAAAATCCTAATCACAAAAGCATGAGTATTAGGTCCAAAGAACTCTCTTCACCTCGTGGCCTTCCTGTACATGAGAGCTGACAATTCAGAAATATTTAGTCTGCACTAGGCGATTTTTAAGCAGAACTATTTTCACAGGTTTATCAGCCCAAGGGAGATTGTCAAAGCATGGTTCTTTATCTTGAATCGCAAAGGCACCATAATGAAAATAAATAATAAATATATCTTCAGAGTGTTGAACACACTAAGTGGAGGTTTTTGCGAAGTCAGTCCAGCTGCGTGTTTTCCTTCGGGGTGGTGCGTGCGCCTCCCTCGGAGCCGAGCTCACTGAAGCGCACAAAGGGCAGCTCATTTCGCCTTTTACTTCGTGCCGTTCCTCTGCAGGTTCTAGTGCCAAAAGGTGTCAAGCCTGGAAAGTGCTCACGCAGAAAAGCATTGGAACAATTTCAGTTTTTGTTTTTGAGGTAAAACCGTATGGTTAGCCACAAGTGCCACACCTAAGCAGAGCTGATGGAAGGCCGTCTGCATCATACACTTTCGTCATAAAAATGGAATAAAAACTTATGAAAGGCGGTAACCTGGGAGGCAGCACGACACATCAGTTCTTTAAAAACAGACTCTGTTTTTTGAAATGGGATTTTATTCCACTTCCAGCATTCGGAAATGTTCCGCTCACAAGAGCAATTGCTCCATATTAGGTAACGTCTTTTCTCCTTGAAGCTTGCAGTGAATACCAAGAGCTGAGTTCCCACGTCTGATTCCCTTTAAAGACACGTTTGGCTGCGAAGCGTTGAGAGCCCTGTTTGAATCCTCCCCGGACTGCGTGACTGACCTAAGCCGAAGTTCCGCTCCAGCTCCGGGCGAGACAGCCGCGGGCTGCTGGTTCCCTCGAGCTCGGAGGCGGTTCTTCGAGTCTGCTTCGCCACCTAGTGACCAGACTTGGTATTTCCAGTGGCCAGACCGTGATCGCATGAGGAAAAGTCATTTCAACTGTTGAATGCTGTAGTGAAATATGACCGAACACAGACATTCTTGTCAGAGACTCCAGATAAGTCCTGAAAACGTATGCGCACAGGGTTCCAAATGGAGAAGTAACACTAAATAGTATTTAAAAAGAATACATGGTTGCAAACTGCAAAGATATTTTTATTTTTCCCTTAGTCCTTATAAGAAAAAGAATAATTAATACTAGTAAAATTTGTTTGGACTTCTGGAGGAACATAAATAGTTTACACGTTTTTCGAAGTTTAACAGGCTTAAATTTTAGCGTGCTAGATCCTTTTTCCGGGATAGTTATTGCCAGTGCGGCTTCATCTAAGCCCGAGAGGAACTCAAATGAGTCTGTCTCCTTGGAATTCTACCGCCTCACATTCACTTGACATTTTCAGGCTCTCTGAGCACTTTCACACTTACGGTCACATCGGATTTCTATAAACTTTTCAGTTCTAAGACGTTACCTATGTATTACAGAAGCATAACCCCAGAGTACTTGTATGTCATAACTAGAAAACTAAGCACAAACTTCCCACACCTATCCTTCAGTTTGCTGAGTGATTGGTTTTGTTCATGTTTTCTGTTTCACCCTTTCTTGTTCTGTTTTGGTGCTGGAGATGGAGCCTAGAGCTGTGTTCACGCTAAGCTAGCGCCCTACTGCCGAGCTGCATCCACTGCTACGCACTTTTCCTTCAGTACTAATACAAGTCTTGCAAACGTCCACTGCAGTTGTCATCCAACACTGCTGACCATAAAAATACATGTTCGTCATGATTCTGTGCATACGTATATCTGAGTGTATGCAAGAAAAAAAGTTTAGTGGGACAATATTTATTGTCATTAAATAGTAGGTATTCTGATCTGTCCCATTCAATTCATATTTATTTTCTAAAATCGTCTTATAGACTTTCACATTCTAAACATTGTGGACCAGTTCTGTGTGTACTCTAAAATGGAAAGGGAAATGGTCAAGTAGTCTGGAAAAATCATACTCAGAGAACCAGCCTTTATATTTTTTGTGTGCAGAGACATATACCCATAGATACCGGGCTGGAACTGAGCTACACAGAACCTCGGGCCTCCTGCCTTCAAAGCATCTGAGTTGCCCCTGGCAAGTTCATGCTAAGTTTTATCTTCCTGCATCATACTGTAGTGCCTTGGACACCTGTGTATCAAGACTCTCCATGTCTCAGCAGCCTCCCACTAAGCAAGGGGTGTGTTCTGGATCCAAGAAGAATCAGGCCTTGCCCTGTTCTGCACCTTCTGCTCACCTTTGTGCCCCTGGTGTCCTCAGACTCCTGCCCCCAATGGCTTAGGAAGAGCTAAGATCAGCAGGCTGGCTGGGATGTGGCTTCCCACCACCCGATTATTCCTGCTCATGGGGAGGAAGATTTCTCATAGGCTTCCTTACCAATACAGATCAATGAGAACTAATTCTGAATTTAATCCGCTGGCTCAATATACTAACTCCACAGAATATAAGCTGTTAATTCAGGAAAAGAAAGAGGATGAAGCTTAGGAAGGAAACGGTCTTTTCAGACAAAGCACCTATACTGAGGGGTTTTAGACCACGTTAGGTATCATTTCTTTGGAATCCCACCTAGAATCTTGGAATCTTCAGAAGTTAAATGCTATGTCAGTAAGTGGCTTTCACTCCTGCTCGGTATTTTTAGACACTCTTTTTCAAAATCCTTGTGACCTGTAGACAAGTTTTTCTGAATGTGATTCTGTGTGCTGCTGATAGCTTGGGACTGAACCTCCAGACAGTGAGGATGCTCTCTGGGAGGGGATTCCGGCTCAGAGGCACAGGGCCAGGGAGAAGATTCTATGAAACGTCACAGGCATCTGGATGAAGGTAGAGATGAGCAGAAAGGATTCCGTTTCCTGACCACACAGGAACACTGCTCTACTCAATAAAGTGGGATCCAGCCTTACCAGTGTAGCAGTGTAGCAATCTCACCTAGACTGTGGAGACAGGATGCAGCATATTCTGAGGAGGTATAGCAGACAGGACTGCTCCCTTGAGCAGTGAAGGGAAGAAAGGACCCCAGAGCACGAGGAGAGAAAGTCCACAACCTGGAGGAAGACTGGAGTTTACTATGTGTGAGACAACATACTAGGCATTTACACGTGAAGCATATGGTTTTCCATCCATTGTATTGAGGTGTGCAACATAAGGCATTTTTGTTTTCATATAAATTAAAACAGTGTTGTGAGGCCTGTGGTAGTAACTGTGTGTCCACTTAAGTAAGAAACATCCAACTGATCAGTTTAGCGAAGTTTGGATGTGTCTGAATGATGAACATCAGTGAAGAAGGAAGACCAGCCATGGGTGGGATGCCACCAATCGTGGGCTTACAGCTGGACGGAGTGAAAAGAGAAGAAGGGAGCCTCTTCTGTTTCTGTGGAGGAGTCGCAGTCTTCACTGTCACCCATGGACATCTTCCCCAAGCTTCTCACCCGTGCTGTCCAGACTCCTAACACAGACCCTTCAGCTCCCAGATTCACAGATTCACGCAGAATCTGCCGTGAGCTCCAGGCCTTTGGCTCGACTTTCAGGTCTCCAGCAAACCACGGGCCTTCTGCACTCTTCCGCACCTGGCGGTGCAGGTGGCCAGGGTAAGCCTGCCTTGTAAGCCTGCCGCTAGCAAACACTGACTGGCACAGATTTTGGTACTGGGAGTGGCTCAAGAGAAACAGAATTTATGGATGAATTTTTTAATGTTTTTAATGGTTATTTGAGTTGGCTCTCTAATTTCATGAGATTAAAGTTGTCATGGTCTCTCCTGATAACTGTGGGATACTGACAGTTCGTGGTGTAAACTGTTTAAAATAATATGTAGTATAGATCCGTTTGACTATTCTAATTCAACACTTGAGAGAAATGAGGATTTCAGTAAAACTATACACAACACTTCTGAATATTTTAGCAAAATGGGAAATACAGCAATGCTGGGTGCTTGCTCTTAGCATCTCTGGGCAAACTTTAAAAGAAAACCGTAAACTCCAAATATACGTTAAAAAAATCTAAAGTCTTCTAAGTGCAAAGACTCAATAAGGAGCTGAAAGATTTGAATTCCCAGGTCCAAACAAACCTAAAGAATTCTAAAAGTTTCTAAGTGTGTCCTCAAAGAGAATCGTCCCTCCTTTAGCTGCAGGGCAGAGATTTCAGAAACCTAAACACAAATCCTCATAATTCGATTGAAACACTAAGTTTTCTATGCAACCTCAAGAGTATCTGAAGTATAAATGAGGGTAATGATAGGAAAAGAATCGGGCCCTCTAAACTGGGATGGAGATATTTGGGAAGATCCCGATGAGGCCGGGAATGTTAAGCTCCTAAACCCTGATGAGACCAACAGTGCATCCAGTACGTCCCTGAATCCACCCTGTAGTGACTTCCCTAGTTCCTGAATGCACAATTGAGATAAATATAATTAGTATTTGACAGAATCCTTGCATTGCTTCCCTTACCTGTGGTGTGAGGGCTATTATAGTTTGCAAGGCTAACTGGAAGCCGTTAGAGTTGCCTTAATTGGGAATAGAGGAAAGCAAAAACAATATCCCTGGGAGAACTGCAGAGATTAGTGCCACCATCAAGAATTTGAAACATCCCCATTAAATTCTCCTATTTGAGGGGACGGGGATTTAGCTCAGTGGTTCCGGCGCCTGTCTTGCAAGCGCAAGGGCCCGGGTTCGATTCCCCGGTAACCACATAACATACTGGGCATGAAGACTCACGCCCAGCAGCAATCAGTACCACATACCACAGTGCCGGGCGTGGTGGCTCACGCCTGTAATCCTAGCACTCGGGAGGCAGAGGCAGGAGGATTGCTGTGATGTGAGTTTGAGGCTGAGCTCAGGGCCAGCCTGAACCACAAAGCAAAACCCTGTCTCAAAAAACCTAAAAAAAAAAAAAAATTCTCCTATTTGACCTGTACAGAAGATGGGTCTTGGCAAATTACGGTGAGTTACTGTAAAATCAATCAAGTGGTGACACATTTGCACTACATGTGACTTCCTTGCTTGAGCAGATAAACACATACCGGTGCCTGGCATGTAGCTACTGATTTGGCAGATGTCTTCTTCTCCATGCCTGTCCCGAGGCCCACGAGAAACAGTTGGCCTTTACTGCGCAGGCCAGCAATACACCTTCACTGAACTTCCTGAGGGTTACATTAACTCCTAGCCTCCTGTCACAACTTAGTTTACAGTGATCTTGATTATCTTTCTGCTCCACAAAGTATCACGCTAGTGTGTTACAGTGATGAGGTCATGCTGATGAGACCGGGAAGTAGCAACCACTCTGGACTTGTTAGTAACTCATTTGGAATTTGGGGGGACAGAAATCAAATTCAACTAAAATCCAAGTCCCTCTACCTCTGAAATGTCTAGTAGTACAGTGGTGTGCTGCATGCAGAAATACCCTTTTGAGGCATAAGATAAATTGCTGTTTCTGGCTTCCCTTACAACCAAAAAAGAGATGCAAAGCCTAGTCAGCCTATTTGGACTTTGGAGGCATCACATTCCTCTCTTAGATATTTTGCTCCAGCCCATTTCATAAGTGATTTAAAAACTGCTAGTTTTGAGTGGCACCCAGAACAAGAGAAGGCTGCTGTGTAAACTTCTCTGCCATGGCGCCTGATGATGCAGCAAGTCCAGGGGTGCTTGAGGTGTGAGTGGCAGAGAGAGATGCTGTTCAGAATCCCTGGAAGGTCCCTGGCAGGTCACAATGGAGGCCTTTAGGATTCTGGAATGAGATCCTGCCATTATCTGCAGGTAACTACTCTCCTTTTGAAAAGCAGCTCCTGGCCTACGGCTGGGCCTTTGTGTAAACTGAACACTTGGCCATGCACCCCAGACTACTATGTGACCTATGCTGCCTGTGATGAGCTGATTATCGTCTGACCTGCCAAAGTATAAAGCAACAGCTCCACCGTTAAATGGAGGTTGTGTGTATGTGGTCGAGCCAGAGCAAGTCCAAAGGGTTCAAGGAACTGAAATGAAGAAGTTGCCCAAATGCCTATGGTTCCTATTTCTGCTATATCACCTGTTGCCTCCCAGTAGTCACCTGGGCCTCATAGGATGTACCTTATGTCAGCAATAACAGGTGGAGACCTGGTTTACCTATCTCACCTGTGGTACACCCACAGGTCACCTGTGGCCTCATAGGGTGTACCACATGGTCAAAAACAACAGGTGGTGACCATGGTTCTACATGTGTTGCAGGTGCCACTCACAAGAGGACACCTGCAGCATTACAGTCCCTTTCCAGGAAATCTCCAGGGGACTGTAGTGAAGGGGAATCTTCACAGAGGGCAAACCTCAGGCAGTGCACCTGGTCATACATTTCACTTGCAAGAAAAAAATGACCAGATATGCAACTGTGTACTGACACATGGGCCACAGCCAAAGCTCTGACCATGTAGCCAGTGAGTTGAAAGGAACAAGACTGGAAAATTGGTGACAAAGATATTTGTGGAAGAGGTATGTAGGTACACCTCTACATATGGGGAAAGCATGTAGAGACATTTGTATCCCATGTAAACTTCACCTAAAAAGTGTTCTCAGCAGAAAAGGACTTTAACAGTCCAGTGAAGAGGATGATTCATTCTGTGGAGAGCAGTCAAGCTTTTCCTTAAGCCACCCATGTTATTGTCTAATGGACCCATGAACAAACAGGCCGTGGTGGCAGAGATGGAGGTTGTACATGGGCTTAGGAACACAGGATCCCACTCACTCAGACTGATCTAGCTACAGCCACTATGAATGCCCAGTGTGCCAGCGGCAGAGACCAACAATGAATCCCACAGTGTGGCCTCATTCTCTGGGCCATCAGCCTGGTAACTGGTGGTAGGTGGGTTATATTGGGCTATTTCCATTGTAAAAAGGACAGCGCTTGGTCAGTATTGGCATAAATAGTGTATTTGCTTTCCTGCTCATGCAGCATCTGCCCAAACCACAGTCTATGGGCTTACAGAATCCCTTATCCGATGTCATGATATTCCACACAGCACTGCTTCTGATGAAGAAACACATTTCACAGCCAAAGAAATGAGACAGTGGAATTCACTACTCTTACCATATCCCTAACCATCCACAAACAACTGGATTGATATAAAGGTAGAAGGACCTTTTGAAGGACCAGCTACCTTTTGTAGCACCAGCTAGGTAGAAATACCCTGCAGTTCTGGAGCAAGGTCCTTCAAGGCTGAGTTGTATACACTTTGAATCAGCATCCATTCTATGGTACCATGATTCTCTCAACACCAGGATTCATAAATTAAGGAACTAAGGAGTGAAAGTGAGGATGGCCTCACTCACCATTACCCGCAGTGACCCACAAGCAAAATTTCTTCTTCAAATTCCCATGACCAAGTGTTCTGCTGGCCTAAAGTCTTAGTTTCAGAGTGGGGGAAAGCTTGCACCAGGAAGCACAATACTGACTCCTTTGAACTGAAAGTTAAGTCTTCTCCCTGATCATTTTGGGTTCCTCCTGCCTCTGAATAAACAAGCAGAGAAGGGAATTATGGTGTTGAAAGGGATGCCTGGCCCAGGTTATCCAGAAGAAATTGAATTGAACTATTACTCCACAGCACAGAAAGGAAGAATATACTTGGAGTCTAGAGGATCCCTCGGAGCTCCTCCTTGTCTAACCAGGCCCTGTTATGAAAGTCAAAGGGAGACTACAACCCAGCCCAGCCAGGATGACGAATGGCCTAGAACCTTCAGGAATGAAGATCCGGGGTGCCCCAGTAGGAAAAGAATCAATATCTACTGAGGCACTTGCTGAAGGCCAAGGAAATACAGAATGGGTACTAGAAGAATATTATACCAGTTACAAGAACGAGGATTGTAATTGTTCTCCTGTTTTGTTAATATATTTCCTTTGTAATATGATGTTGATAGAGTTCATACTCGTTCTTAAGTATTGTTAAATCTATGTTGTAATGTTTAAATAATGAAATGTTAAGAATAAAACATCACCCAAAGAAAAACTGAACTTCTGTTCTGAGGGGGGAATTAGTGCATGTCTCTCTACACAGGATAGTTGTACCATTTTAGGAGTAATTCTGAAGTTTTCTTTGCACCTGGAGAATAAGTATGGTTTAATACAGTCCCACCTGCTTGAGCCACTGTCCCTTTGGATGGCTTGTACAAGTGTGACAGCTGTGCATGAGATTTAGTCATGCATATGCCACTGGTGGTTCAAGTTGCCTGGTATTAAAACATATGAATCACAAAGAATCAGCAACTGCGATCGCATCTTACTGAAAAGTTTTTGCAGAGCAAAAGAAACCATTAACAGAATGAAAAGACAACCCACAATGTGGGCAAAAATTTTTTCCAGCTGTTCCTTTGACAAAAGACTAATAGCTAGAATATATAAAGAACTCAGAAAATCAGACCCCCCCCCAAAAAAATGTAAAGACCAAATCCAAAAATAGGCATCTGGAATGAATAGTCACTACTCAAATGAAGAACTAGAGACAGCAAATAAATATATGAAAAAAATGTTCAACATGACTGGTCATTTGAGAAATCCAAATTAAAACAACACTGAGATTCCATCTTGTTCCAGAAAGAATGTCTGTTACCAATAAGTCAAACAATAACAAATGCTGGAGGGGATGTGGGGACAGAGGAACCCATCCCCACTGTTGGTGGGAGTGAAACCACTATGGAAATCAGTGTGGAGATTCCTCAAATAACTAAAACTGGGGGTCCCATTTGACCCAGCTACTCTCCTTCATATCTTCCCAAAAGAATTAAAAACATACCACAGCAAAGTATGCACATCATGTTTGTGGCGGCACAATCTATAATAGCTAAATCTTGGAAACAGCCCAAATACCCATCAACTGATGAGTGGATAAAGATGTAGTTTTTGTCATACAATGGAGTAGTACTATGCTATCATAAAGAAGGATGGCCTTGCGACATATGGAGCTAAGTGGATGGACCTGGAGACCATAGTCTTAAGTGAAATAAACCAGATACACTGGTGTAAATGCCACATTGTTTCTCTGGTGTGAGAAACTGAAAGTGGGAATGAGTACTAAAACGTATAATAAACACTGAGAAAATGGAAGAAAATGTTTAAATGATGAGAAGGACAAGGGAAAGGGAAGGCAGAAGAAAAGAAAGAAAGAAAAATTAAAGGAGAAATGGAACCAAAGCTTTTGTACATAAAGGGGAATGGGGGAAAAAAAGGAAGATATATCATGTACCAATACAAGTTCCCTATAATGAATGTATCAAGATATATATGTGTGTGTGTATGTGTAGATGTATATGATATATGTATGCTATATATATATTTATATGTATGTATGTAAAATGTACCAATAAATTGTTTTGTTTAAAAAATTAAAGTTACTGCAAAAATGTTTACATTTAAGATTAAAAAATAAAGCGAGACATACAAATTACACCCTTGTTAAGGAAATGTGTCTGATTTCAAGTTGACAGGAATGGATTATGATAGTTCACTGTAGTGTCAGCTTGAGTAGGAAACTCAGCCAATTGGCTCAGCAGCGCTCTGGATAGGTCTGCAGGGTTGACTTCTTTTTTTTTTTTTATAATCTTTATTGGTACATTAAATATACACATCATGATTGCACTCCATAATGGGAATTTGTACCAGTATAAGACACAACTTAATTCTCATTTTTTCCCATAGCCCTACCCACCCTACCACCCCGCCATATACATAAAATTTGTTTCCTTACTTTTTTGTTACAATCTCAACATTGTCCCCTTTCACCTTATTTTACATTGAGCATTTTCTATTTCACAATATGTAACATACAATGCTAGGACTCATTTACATCTTCATTTTCTCATACCAGAGAAAAGATGCGATATGTACCTATCTGTACCCTATTTATTTCACTTATGAGGATATCCTCAAGGTATGTCCATTTAAGTAGAAATGATTCAAACTTATCATTTTTTATGGCAGAGTAGTACTCCATTCTGT